>JZKD02S1236351.1:63806-74349 GCA_000966675.3 Picea glauca | reverse complement strand
AATATTTTTACAAAAATATCGCCCAACATTTATAGTTGGCATATGAAGGATTAGTAAGATTCGCCAAGGTTTCTACATTTTAAAATAAATTTCCATCCTTAAAATCATCCCTAATTGATACGTATGTTAATCTCCATGGGTTCCCCAAGGTTATCGTTAGTGATAGGGATCCCAAGTATACTAGCAACTTTTGGAAGGAATTGTTCCAATAAGTTGGGACATATTTAACCATGAGTACTTCATACCATCCATAGATAGATGGTTAGATTGAAGTGGTTAATAAATTCTTTGAAGGGTACCTAAGGAATTTTGTGAATGATTGTTAAACGCAATGGATTAGTTGGTTACATCTTACATAATGGTGGTACAATAGTACATATCATACCTCAACAAAAATGACCCCTTTTGAGGCCTTGTATGGTTATGTGCCTTCATCAATTAAAGAATATGTTATCAATTCCAAGGTTCATGCCATCAAGGACTATCTAGCTACTTCTTATGAGGTCTTTCATATTATGAAAAATCACCTCGAACAAGTAAGGAATTAAATCAAATAACAAGTTGAGAAGTGAAGAATTGATTGTGAATTTGTGGTAGGATATTGGGTGTTGTTCGACTACAACCTTACAAGCAGAGCTCTCTCAAAAAATACAAGAAACATAAACTTGCACCCAAGTTTTATGGCCCTTATCAAATTTGGAAGAAATTCGGTCAAGTTGCTTATGCCCTTGATATTCCAAACAGGGGAAAATTGCATACTATTTTTCATGTTCCTTGTTTGAAGAAAAAGTTGGCCCCGAAAATTCATATACAAACATAATTACCTAGTTTAAATGAAGAAGGGAAGTTAGTATTCATTCCTGAAGGTATCTTAGCGGTCCAAACTAAGGTCTGTTGTTCCAGAAGTGTTAATGAATATCTTATCAAATGTAAGAATTTTCTTGAATATGAAGCTACATGGGAGGATGAGGAATTTAGATCCAAACACACTTTTTTACCTATGCTTTGTGGTCGAAACATTTTAGGAGGGGATGACTTGTGATGGCTCTAAAATTAATTAATTAATTGTTTACTAGTCACATGTTTTTTATTATCCATCCATAGGGTTGCAACCATTTCATTCTCTTGTATATATATTGTAATTCTCATTTGTAATATGATCATCAAAGAATTTATAAAACATGTTGTTTATTTGGAACAGTTATCTTCCACGAAGCACTCCTAAAATCTTGGAATGGGGGATAACTAAATTTTTTTATGTCAATTGTAACGATTGAGATGAAAGGGTACCCATTGTTTTTTGGGCATATTTGATGATGCCAAGTAATTCAACAAAGAACACACCCTTTAATTTGGTGTATGGTAAGTAATAAGTGATGCCTACACAATTTTTAATACCGAACCTATTCATTGCACAAGCCACTAGAATTTTAAAAGATGATTCTATTTAGAGCCACATGATTGAACTGATGGGATTGGAATAGGACCACTTCCTAGCATAGTACCATCAAATGGTTAAGAATTCGTGACAGAAGGCATGGCATCATTGTCACTTCAAAAAGAAGAATTTTGAAAAGGGTGAGTTGGTATTGATCTACAAAAACAATTACCTTGGGAATCCTGATAAATTCGAGATGAATTAGCTAGGACATTTTCTAGTCGTTGGCATCTAGGAACTAAACGTGGTTCATCTATCTCAACTTGATGGGACACTCTAGGAGTAGTGGGTGAATGGCACCCAGCTAAAACCCTTCACCCCATCCATTAGATTAAGTTTCACCACTCCTACTAGAGGATTACTTTAAATTTTTGTTACCTCTATTTTTAATTTAGTTGAGTCAAGAAGGCTCAACCCTTTGTATGAGTCAACTAGTTTAGTTGTGTTAGGTCGAATAACACTTAACCAACTGGTTGAGAGAGAGTTTAGTCAATATAGTTAGGTCAGTCTCTATGAGTAGGAAATTTTAAAATTATTTTTTTTAAGTAAACAAACACCTTTGTGGTTTGGAGCATGTGGGGGGACTTTCTACAAAGCTTCTAAAAGTTGATAAATATTTAAGGTGGAGTAAGTAGGGGTTGATTTACAGTGTTTCATTCACTAGATAAGATTCAATGTCATCATGTCTATTATTATTTTATGTAAGTTTATAATGAGTGAAAATACCCAAAAGAGTCAAAGTCATTAATGTGAGGTGATAGGGGTTAAATGGGTAAGTCATAGGCTTGATTTGAAAGATATGCATGATGTTAGAAATGATTTTGTCAATATATGGTGAAAATATGATATTAAATACATTATATGATGGTCACATGGATAATAAATGGTGATTGAATGTAGGTATTTAATGCATTCGACCTATATGAATATAACTAGCAAATTTTGTAGTTATTCTGTTATTTCAGAAGTGAGCAACAACTAAGTGTTTAAGTTGAGGAAAGAAGACACCATTGCCTATATTTGAGTCTGAATATCAAAAAACAAGGACCTTGTAGATAATTCAAGGATTACCAATCATATATACAAGAAGAGAACTAGGAACAAAGACCATGGGAAATATATGCATTCACATCATGCCATAGTGAAATGAGGCTATGTAGGAATCCCATTGATACCATAGTTCATCTACATGGGGATTTCAAGAGGAATATAGAATACATGTTGATCATAGAGCATGACTTCACTGACATGGAGTTGCTTGAAAAAATCTAACAAGCATATTACATCCATGAGATCTTCTTACTAACAGGGTGAAGAGTATGGAGGTCATCAATGAAGTCCAAGCATTATAGGTTTCTTCTCTCATGAAACTATTGAATGTCTCAACACTTGGCTTGACACAACCTGTCCAAGATTGCATAAAGTTTTTAATGAGTAGGGTGCACCAACGTAAGCTCTAGATAGACCAATCTTACCATTTTTCTATTGAGCATGTCAAGGACTTTACATGCCTTTCTATGAATGGATTAGAGGTCCATGAAACCTTCTATCCACATAAAAAAACAAAGAAACTAGAGAAGAGAATTTGTATACATGACATGGGACACACAAGGGCCATAAGGGGATGGATATTGCTTCAATCAAATCCACACATGTTCGGATGGCAACCTAAAGAATTGCATGTTAAGTCATGAGAAAGAAGAAGAAGGGTGACTGTAACCTTGACATCCTTTCAACTACAAAGGCTTGTGTAGAAGGAAAGTTCCTCGAGTAGTTGCAATTAATCCTAGATGAGTTTAGCAAAGCCATCAATAAATCCCATAAAAAAAACATTGGATTTCAACTATGGTTATTTTCTACTTTCATTTTCCATGTTCAAGTGGAAGTGCCAAAAGGCCATGAGCTACTTCAACCTAAAAGGATCTTGATTTCAATAGCCTTCAAGCCATTGATGGCAAGGAAGGACATTGACCACCTAGAATTCAATGAAAGTGCATCTACTATTTAGTATAACAAAATGGGCAAGGTCACACATTACCAATTCTAGTTCCCCACTAGAGTCATTAATCATTATCAAAAGTGGTTAAATTTTGAATCCATGTGGGACAACGACTATGTTAGGCCTGTCATGGTAGGTAGTGATAGAATTGAAGTAAATTACCTACCCTTCATCCTCGCTACAATGGTTTTTAGAGAAGAGGTGGAAAAATAGCCAAGAGTCACCATCAATGCGACATAATAAGGGAGTTTCTTTCTTTTCCCAAGAAAGATACATGAAACTAATGAGGAATTTGATAGAGTTATTATTTTATATGATGATCCATTAGCTATGTAGTGGGAACCAACTCATCTAAAGAAAAGGAAAGTAGAACTAACATCACCACTGAGTACAGTGGAAAAGAGGGGCTAGACGTCTAAGGTTGCTAGTATAGTTGAGCTTCTCTTATTCATTCCCTGAATAGTCACTATAGTCAAAGAGTCATGGACCAATGAAGAGGTGCAACAAGGGGTTACAAAACTTGTGTATATGTTAACCCAAACTCCAATGAAGAAACCTTGTACCCAGCCTCCCTAGGCCATGACCCACTATCCAATAATAAATACATAGGAGATGGATTTTGTAGTAAAATATATTCATGCAAGGACTCCATGGATAGGATATATCAGTCCACAACAATTGTAACTGGTAATCTCTAGTGAAAACGCCATTTTCTATTGTTAACAAGTTTTTCTTATTTCAAGCAATACATCACTCCCAAATTTATTTTTGATGTCCCTAATATTTAGGAACCCAATTCTTTGATGGAAAGTACTACCATTGAGATGGACCCTTAGGACATAACCAAAGTTTAACAAACATAGGGTGACCAAAGTATAATGGAGGCCATGACGAAGAGGAAGGTCATGACTTAGGGAAACAAACTTAGGAAAGCTTGAGCACTTGGGCTCAACCCATGCTTACAACCATTAGTGAGGATGATAGATATCCCAAGGAAAATACATAACATGACAAAGACTTGACTGGTGAGTCTAACCAATAGTCAAAATACAAAGAAGAAGAAAAGGATGAGGCTATGGAGGATTTTCCTTAGGAATAAGTAAAAATTTCAGAATCAACATCCTAATTCCATCATAGTATCTAGACAATCCACATAAGGTTCCAGTTGTTCATATGGATCATGCCACAACCTTGTAAATAATTGCTCAACTCACCCGAGATCTAGAGTATCAAAAAGACTTGATGCAGAAATTTTAACAAAAAATTGACATTGTACAATACATCACTATAGATATATAAGAAATAATCAAGAACATATGTCTTCACCTTGACACAACAATAGGGAATGACTATACTAAGGTTCATAGTCACGCGGATATGTTGGTGACCAATGAACAACCCTTGGTCCAAATGAACCCAATTGCACCATTTCATTCATAAGGATCATAACCATTGGATACCAGAGACCTCCCTACTATAGAATTGATCTAGTAGTACTATATTTTGGGTAATGAGCTTGGCCAAAACATTCTCTAGGGTGAGAGAGACAATGACCAGTTCCACATAAAAAAATAGTCAACTTCCGGTGCAATTGGATGACACGGAGCATAAGTGTGACACATCATGCCATGAAAAAAGAGACCATGGTAGATCAAATTTAAGATGTAAGAACTTTATTCCTTCACATGCATTTGGCACTATAGGAAGAGGCTCTAGATATTCTAGAATCGACACCTAAAGACCCCTTGGCAAGGATGGCAAATAAAGTACAACAATCCATAACAAAAATAAATGAGAGCAAGAAGGCACTACAAGAATCTTTGATATTGGAGAAATCAAGTTGTGAGTCCAAGGCATCACAACTAATGAGATCTAATGACATAATCACTCATTTAATCGAACGGGTGAAAGGGAAGCTCAAGGTTGTGACTATGCAATCCAAGGAAATTTATAGTGCTACACAAAATTGGATGTAAATTGTAAAGAAATGAGAAAATCAACTTGAGAAACTACAACAAAATATGGTTCACATGTACAATGAAGTTATTGATGGATCTAGCCTAAAAGGAAGAAAATATGCAATATATCCAAAAGGTTGATGAGAAACTAAACATGTTGTTTAATTCTTCCTGACCAATGCAAACACAATTATGGAAACTTAATCCAATGGTGATGCAGAGCTATAATGCACTATAGAGTCTCACCAATTTTGTTGAGAATAAATGGAACACGTACAATAGAACTAGCCCAAAGAACATGAACATGACAAAGCACAAGTATGCATGGTTGGAATGTCAATTTTGGAAGGGAAATGGACAAAGGAATTGGAGGCCTTCCTTCATTTCAAAGAATAACTTTTGGAGTAAATCTCAGAGTTGGCACATTCATTTGGAAAAACAAGGAAGCGTTGACTCAAGGGCTAGTCAATAGGCATGGTCAAGTCTTTTTGGGCCCTTCATTTTGATGGAGGACACATTGGCACAGATTTTGTAGACATAGAAATCAAAGTTGTGCCACGAGGAATGAAGACCATTAGTAGCAATAAAGTGCATGAGAGATTGTAGGAGACTAAAATCATGATACTAGGTGTAAATTCAAGTGACCAAGGAGTAGAGTGGTGAAAGACTGGAGACACATAGCCAAACCTTGAAAAACTATCAAATGGTTCATAAAGGAATCATTGGGAGTATTCTAATTGGTTTTGGGAGTTTAAATGAGTCTTCTTGCTTAAAGGTGTGATTGTATAAATGTAAAGGTTTTGAGCTTTGTGGGGGTTGGTTTTTTAGTAGATAGAAGTCTGGTAGAGGGTCTGTATTGATATTCCATGTTTTGGATACTCATTTATGTTGTGGCCTGGTTAATGAAGGCCTATTATGTAATAATGTACTATATTTTTCCGGAGATGAAAGGAATGAGGCCCTCCTTTCAATTTTTAGTTCCCTTTATGTTGTATGGTGATGGTGTTCTTTATTTTAGTTCATTATTCATTTTGTTACATGGTGATCTTATGTTCATTTATATGTTGCATACTTATGCTTAATAAACAATGAACTACATAACAATGTTCTCTAGTTAAATATGTAGAGGAAGGTTGTGGTACGAGGTTCAAAGGTTTGTAGTATTAATTTTTGTTAAGTATGAATCCTGAGATGGAAATTGATCACATCGATCATACTAATTAAATCCTTATACAATCTTTTAAGCCTCAACATAGTGATTCAAGTCCTTCCCCTTTGTGGGTATTGAACATGTTTGCACCTAAACTATAATGGACCCCTTGTTGGACATTGATGTAGAACTAGGACTCAAATTGAGCCAATGCAAGCCTCTTAAACTTACCTAATTTCTTAGTGGACAATGTATTGTGAGTTTCATGGGGGTAACCCATTTGTGAATCCATGACAGACATAATAGAGAGTTGTTTAGAGTCTAAAACCAGTGATGCAATCTTACCAAACCTGTGGAATTAGGTCAATAGGCATGGTACAATGGTTTTGTACAACTTAGGCCCTCAAACAACTAACCTAACACCCACCTACAACTTTAAATCATTCCCTTATATATTTATACAATTCAATCCTCTTTGTAAAGTGTCTTCTCTTGAACTCTTCCAATCTCTTTTATTTAAAAAAAAAACTATAATTTATAGGTACACGCTCAAGCTTGCAATCTCCTTCCACCTTTCTCATGCCCTTGGGTTGCTTGCTCCTATAATATCCAACACCTCTACAATGATTTCTTATGGCTAACTGATCTAGGTGGATCTTAGTGTCCATCCACCTTTTCCATTGAATCAACATTTTCAAGATTGTGGTTTTGATAAACCACGATATTCACCCTTTTGATGGGGAACGTAATGTAATTCCATCTCCATTTGTTAATTACATACATCATGTAATGATTTCCTAATGGTCTTATGCACATGCCCATTGCATAGTGTTAATACACTGGATCCCATTAGAACTTCGCAGCTAGGCGTGCTTGGGCTAGAGTAGTACTTGGATGAGTGACTGCCTGAGAAGTCCTAGTGTTTTACATGTCTATGGCATTTTATAAACTTAGACCAATTTATCCCACATGCATCATGGGAATTATTCTCCTCTCACTCTCTCATATATAATTGACGTGAAGGAGGCCCTTTAAGCATGCAACAAAGTGTGATGTAAAGCTTGTTGTGAATGAAGCGTAGCCAAAATCTCTTTCTCTTTAGAGATAAGCTACCCCATTCTACCAATTTTTGTTCTATAATGTTTTTCTATCTTATTCATTAATAGAAGCTAGGTTTCACTGTATTTCTATTTTCTCTACTATATTTTCATTTGTATCTCATTTCGTTCTCAGCATAATCCAGATTCGTGGTATCAGAGCAGTCTACTTCTTGTCATTTTTCAGAGCATGTCCCCGACAAGGTCAGGGTATAAAGATTTGGGTTTCGAGTTAGTTTCTCTTGAGGACAACCATATTTTCCAGCACAAGTGACCTCCCATGGTGGAAGAAAAGAGAGATGACAGAGTAAGAGATCCTTTCAAGACGTTGCTCGAGGAAGCCCTGATATGACCGAGGAACGAGATGACGGACAACTTCGCTCAAATCCTTCAACAACTACCCATAGTGGCTATTGAGCCCTATTTTTGCCACATTTCTAGCATAATAAAGTCGTCATTCTAAGCCAATTTTCCACACTTCATCCATGATATATAACCATTTATGTCATCAAACCTTCAGTTAAGCCAAAATACATCCTTGTGGTTAATAAATCTAGTTTCCAATGTTTTTAGTGATTAAAGGGGATTTTTACAAAGGTTTTACTAATGACGGTTTATGAAGTATGATTCGTGTACCAGCATGTTCAACATTCATGTACCATCATTGCAGTTATGGTACTCGACATTGTAGCTTAGCCTATTGGTGCATCTCCAGGAAAAAATCGAGAACATGGGTTTTCTCTGCAGCTGCATCACCATACTCTGAATTGTCTTAGAACATGCCTAGGTCACATGTGTGGACCTACAGCTTAGAAACAATAGTTCAGCCAAGAATTAGTAAAAGTTCCAGACAATCAACTTCTGCCTCGATTTCCATGCAAATGAGGTCAAATTTGAAGAATCTGGAACATCGATTTTGTTCCCAGTATGGAAAATTGTGTAAGATGTGGGTTTTTTTCCGAAATCGGGAATGGTTTAGGAGATATGGTTGGATCTTCAATTCGAATCTACCCAAATTGCATTATTTGCCCAGATTTGTAAAAAGCCAAAATTGTCTATTTTCTTGATTGCAAATGATTTGTCCAAGTTTTGGAACGTTGTTTTGATTTTGTTATATCTTCTCCTCAATTGTAAAAATCAAGGTGTGGAGAAATTGATGGGTATTCATTCAGTTTTTAGGAGAGAAATATATTGTATTATTGCATCAAAGATTGAAGAGTTGAGTGTTATTATATCGTAATTTGAGTTTTGGATCTTAATGAAGAACTTATGGTTGTTGAATCTTAGTGCATCTTCTCCACTTGATCTGATCGTTCTCAGGCGATGTTATCCAGATTGGGAAGGGCCCCTCAACTTGGGTAACATCCTACCTCTTTCATTTGTTAAGTAGATTGTAGCATGTTGTTTTAATCTGTGTGCTTTAATTGCAATTTACATTCTAGTTTGATTATTCCTTGATTATGTTTCCTTGCGTATTAGATTGATAATTAAATTTAGATCCATTACCACTTCAAATTGTGTGCATTGTTATCTACTCTTCAATGCTTGTTCCAACCATACACTTTGCTTATTAATTCATCTCTGACTTTAATTTCAATACTTTGTTTTAAGATTGTATATACCTCTGTCTCACTACGTTTAAATTGATTCCAACATTGATTTCATCCACCAATTTATTGTGTGATTTGTTGCAACATTTATTTGTTGTCATCGCCTTCAATTTGGCCACACATTGCTTTAAGAGTATTCCCAGTGAACGATGCCTTACACGCACAATATATACGTTGTTATGCCCAAATCCTAATTCATTTTCAAACACAGATCTGATTCACTTCTAAATTATATTCAGTCAACCTCCATTCAATTTTGATTCAAGCATGATATGTATATATACATATATATTGCTTTTGTGTTTCATATCGATCTCATTAAACCATTATTGTTACCATTAAATCGTTGTCAATCTTGCTCAAATTGCCATTCCTTCGAACGATGGTTATAAGTGGTTTGGACACAATGAACAAAAACAGTATTTTCCTTCATTCTCCATTCACCTTTCTTCTCATTCTTTTCATCATTATTTATGCTTACAAGATTGGTTGATATTGAGAAGTATTATCATTTACATACAATCTTTTGAGAACATAAACTAGTAAGTACTCCTTCTTCATTAATTCTTCTCATATAATTGTTCCGGTGTTTGTCATTCCTAAGTGCATAATTCAGATCTCTCTCGTTCTTCATATTTAATCCTTCAAGGTATGTTTGTTGTCTTTGATCTCGTCATTGTTTTCTTTGTATTTGGTGTATACCTTTGAAGGGTGGTTTATGAGTTCTTAATTGTGTTTATTGTTGAGTTATTTTGTTTTGATTGTCTTGTCGATTTAGTTTTTTTTACATTGCTTTGCTTTGATTCAGCTTCTAATGGTTTCCACTATAGGAAATAATCATTGCAGAACTAAGACATTAGTTAGCTATTCTGGTAAATTTGCGTGAACATTTATACATGAAAGATTGTAACTATGAACCTTCATAGCATTTATTGTTTCATGTTCCAGTGTGTTAAGAACCAAATACCTGAATACAAAATATCACAATAGATCCAAAGATATCTGAATACAATCACCACACAAGATATATGAAACCATATAGAAAACCACAACTTTATTATATCAAACCCTTGAGGTAGGGCAACACCATACAATGAATCATGTTATGGAAGGGATCCTCTCCTATTCACTTGCCTCTTCGAGGGGGCATCCTCCTACTGAGCTTCAGCTCCAAACATAATACTTCTCTTCATGTCTCATTACATTGTTTGAACCCCTTTATATAGTGCTACCATCACCTAAGAACATTCTAGAGGAGGAATCTTCTAGAAGTAGAACCTTCTAAGAAGTC
>JZKD02S1236351.1:11534-26019 GCA_000966675.3 Picea glauca | reverse complement strand
GCAATGCCATATTTCAAGAAGGTTTACAATTTTGATAGTATACATTTTGTATTTAAGTATTGATACTTTTTTAGTTGTATATATAGATGGTGTTCGGTTTTAGAGTTATATATTAATCAAAGTTAAAATGTTTTAAGGTATTAGTTGCATCGAGAGACGTTTTACAATCCAGTATATGAGAGATGTTGTCACATACATGATATTATATTAAAAATAAAAATAAAATAAAAATAAGAATACAATTAGGTTTAAATTACACTCAATTACACTTTGAAAATATGGAGGCAAAATAGGAAGAGGAAGTGCTTTGTACTGAGATATAGTCTCAGGTTTTTGGAAGGTAGCTCCTTTTGAAATATCCCTAATCCGATGGATTTGGATCTGATCTATTGAATCTAGTGTTTAGGCTCTCAGATCTGATACTCTGGGGGTTTATGGATGCGTTTTAGTATCTTTGTATTAACATGCGTGGTGATTTTACATGTGTGTGTTAAGATAGAATGGATGTTTTACAATTATATCATGCATGTGAGTAATAAAGAACCAACACAACTCAATAACATGTATTATGTGAAATAGCAGGAAATACAACTGGCATGTGGGAAGCAGAGAAACTAATCATCAACTAGATCTCATGGATCATCACTGGAATACAATGCAAAACAATCATGAAATACCCATGATCAGAGGGTGTGAATGGATCTGCTACATGTGACTCTAGAAGCTCACGACAACTGCTGCAAATAACTGGGATATTCGCCCTGGTGGCTACACTCGTCCAATCGACTTGAAAACTATCCCAAACAGTGTGCCTTGACCTCTAAGATCCTCCTGATATCTGATAGACTGAATATCGGCTCACTAAAGATCTGAATGGACCCCAGATGAGATCCCCTAGGGATTTGCGCACCTCCTACACTCTGGCAATGCGCCCTGATGATTCCACCATCATAATCGGGTGATATCTATCTCAAAATGAGTGCCCTAGCCTCCTCTATAATGGATCGAAAGGGTTTCCTTGGATCTTATCCGGTGAGCTCTCTGGAACCCCCGATGTACCTCCCCAAGTGTTGCGCACTTCCTAGCTGAATGATGCACACTGACGGATTTCTCCGTCAGAATCTGATGATTGATGGCTCAAAAGAAGTGCTCTGGCTCCCTCTCAACTGGGTCAGAAGGATATGGTGAGATATGCTTTGGTCTCGTCCAGCTACACAAAATTGTCTCTCAAACCCTTGCGCCCTCACTGGCTGCAATGCACACTCATTGAACTGGGTCTGCAAATCTCTAATATGGCATGGTGAAATAACTAGATGGTACTTTCGATATGCTAGGGTGTGTCTTCCAACACCGAAACTGATCTAGGGTGGTGGTTTCCTCCATAAATCCATAAAACATATGTTGAGGTCAACTTCCTCCTCTGGAACCTATTTCTCAATTCACAATTCAATGATAATGAGGAATTAGGTCAAATTCCTCTTCTTATACCTCCACCGATCTAATTTATCATTGGCATCACTTAAGTTAGGCGCCTTACTCCTAAGTCGAGTATGATTAATTAGTTAAGTCCCTCAAAACACATTTTTCTTCTATTTCTCCGTTGACTTTGGCTTGAGTGACTTTTCCTATGTTTTTTGGCTTAATTCATCGTTTAGCCCTTTATTCACCTTTATTTCTCCCTTTGTTACATGTTTGTGCATGACTATAGTGTACGGGAACAAATAGACTACTAAGTCACTCACTATTGAGGTTATTCTTGGGAACATGACATCACATCGTTGAGCAACAAATCATCCCAAAACTGTATCCATGGTGATTGCATAAGGAAAGACAACGTTGTTAATACATATCTAGAGTTGGTTAATGATAGGAATGAACTCCCATATCGTGATCCACTTCCTGTTGCTTTTAGGGATAAAGGTAATAATTTTGATCACAACTACTTTACGAAAAGATCGATCTCCTATATTATTGAAAAGTTACCGCTACTATTATATTACTTAATGAAGAATCCAAAATTTTCCGAGCTTATTCTATGTGTGTGATGCAACCACTGTGAGGTGAAGGATGAATGGATACATGAACAATGTCTAAAGTTTCTTCTGTGTTGTTGAACCAAGGAGTGACCTCATTCGTTTAGCCGACAATAAACAAGTTCAATTCAGAAATCATAATAACATTGACTCGACCACCAATGGTGTAGAAGCCCCAGTTGGTATATAAGTTGTTTACAATATGACAAAACACCCATCTGCAACAATGAAAGTTTACACGGATTAGATTGATATATACATCATGAGGTGTGTGTCTATACCCAATTCGATTTGACAATTGAGTTTGTTACATTCTTCCCTTAATTGAGATGGTTCGTCTTGGTTCAATTTAGACATTGTAATGGATGTAGTGAAAATAAACATTTATGTTTTAAACAATGTAATGGATGTGTCGAAAATAAATATTTGCACATATGTGATATTTAGGTTAATATTAAGAAGTTAGAAGGTATATATTTTACTGAGTATAATTTTAAATTAAAATTGATAATGTGATGAGATGAAATGTATTTAAAAATGAAGAATTGAAGAAAAAAATTGTTAAAATTTTAAAATTAAATATTAAAAAACTAAATTGAATAAAACAAGACAAATAAATATAACCTTAAAATAATGGTAAATGAGCTTAGATCCATCTTAATCTTAGATCTATTAAGTGTTGAGAGGGATCAAATCTCTCGAGGTGCAAACCTTTCCTAAAATTTGCACTCTAAAAGAGGTTTGCACCACGATTTTGATCCCTCTTGACACTTGATAGATCCAAGATTAAGATAAATCTATGTTGGTTCAAGTCAAAACATATCTTTATACTTACATCATAAACAACGAACTTTTTTGAATCAGAGTTTATATTTTAAAAAAATTATTACACAAAATCTTTTTACTATTGCATGAGACTTAATTTTTCTCAAATTCATATCATATAGTAAAACAATATTAATACATAATGAAATCCCAACATAAAAGACTTAATTCTTCTCATGTTCATGCCATATGGCAAGAGAGGACTAATACATAAAATCTCAACATAAAAAGAAATGCCCATATATGAAAATAAAATCTAAATAAGCTTATTTTCACTTTCACTTATGAAAAACCACCCTAAGTAGATATTTATCAATGGAAGACAATTACATGGATGCCACAAAAAGACTTAATTCTTTTCATGTTCATGCCATATGGCAAGAGAACTAATACATGATAAAATCTCAACCATGTATTAAATCTCAACATAAAAAGATATGCTCATATATGAAAATAAAATCTAAACAAGTGATGTGTGGCATCTTAGTCCCTGCCAAGTAGATTTGGTTATGAAGATGATAGTTGGCAGCGTATAATTATTCATGGTGATGATTTTTGGAAAATGGGGAGAGCTGAGGAATATTCTTAAAAAACCAGAAATTAACAATATGATAAGTAAAGGGTAATTAAAATAGATGTTTAAAAAATATTAAAAAGCTATGTTCAATTGTTTTTTGGAAATGAAATTATAAGAAAATTGTAAGTATTAAAAGGTATATTGAAATTACATTGAATAGTAATTTAAGATAACTTATATCTTACTATACAGTTATTGAAAAAGAATCTACCCAGGAATAGATGGCAAGAAAAAAGTAATTAGTATGAAATGGAATCTTCCCATATGAAATGTAAATAAATCAATATGAAATGGAATCTTCCCATATGAAACGTAAATAAAGTAATATGAAACGTAACATATGAAGAAGATATTTGATAATATAATCTGACGTAAATCGCGGTTTGATGCGTTTTAATGGGAGATGTTCTCGAGGTATTCGCTTATTAATCAGTAATCAAAGAATAATTAATATGCATTTCCAATCCTTTCGAACTTGTGTGGTGAGTTGTCACTGAGCAAAGCATAATTAATTTGCAGTGGGAAGGGCGCGAAGGTGGCATGGATGGAAGGGAGCGATAAATGCTTTGAAACTTTTTGTGAACCCGGGTAGAGTGAAGCTTGCGGGGTGGAATTGTAGAGCAAGGAAGTTTTGGGTGCAAGATGTATATCACGAAACACGGTGAATGAGAGTTCGATAGCGCAAAGTCGGGAACCCAGGGCCATAAAATTGGCTACGTATGGAAAGGAAGGGCGGTCAGTTGGGCTCCCCTAAATCACAGTTTAATGCGTGTTAATGGGAGATGTCCTTGAGGTTTTCGCTTATTAGTGCCATTTTTTTTTAACATGTGTGTTGAGTTGTCACTAGTAAAAGCATAATCAATGTGCATTGGGAAGGGCGCAAAGGTAGCGGGGATGGAAGGCAACGATAAATGCTTTGAAACATTTGTGAACCCAGGCAGAGTGAAGCTTGCGAGCTAGAGGAATTGTAGACCACAAAAGTTTTCAATGCAAGATGTACATCATGGAATTGTAGATGGCAGAAGTTTTGGGTGCAAGATTTATAATAGCGCCAACCCGGGGATCGATGACCATAAAGTTGGCTAAGTATGGAATTGTAGATCATTGAAATTTTGGGTGCAAGATGTATATCACGAAACACGGGGAGGGAAAGTTCAGTTACGCCAACCCAGGAACCAGCGGCCATAGAATTGGCTAGGTATGAAAAGCAACGACAGTCGGTCAGACTCCTGTAAATCACGGTTGAATGCGTTTCTTTCTTATTAATGCCAATAAGTGAACTTGTGTGTTGAGTTGTCGCTAGTAAAATCATAATGAATGTGCATTGGGAAGGATGGGAATGTGGTGAGGATTGAAGAGAGCCATAAATGGTTTGAATTTTTTGTGAACCCGGGTATAGTGAAGGTTGCGGCCATAAAGTTGGCTAAGTATGGAATTGTAGATCATGAAAGTGTAGGGTGCAAGATGTATATCATGGAACACAGGGAATGAGAGTTCCGTTGCGCTAACCCGGGAACCAGTGGCCATAGAATTGGCTAGGTATGAAAAGCAATGACAATCGGTCAGACTCTCGTAAATAGCGGTTGAATGCGTTTTTTGCTTATTAATGACAATAAGCGAACTTGTGTGTTGAGTTGTCGCTAGTAAAAACATAATGAATGTGCATTGGGAAGGGCGGGAATGTGGCGGGGATTGAAGAGAGTGATAAATGGTTTGAAACTTTTGTGAACCTGGGTATAGTGAAGCTTGCGAGTTCCAGGAGTCCGGGGTCGAATTGTAAATCACATAAGTGTTGGGTGCAAAATGTATATCACAGAAGTGTTGTGTGCAAGATGTATATCATGGAACAAGGGACATAATAATTCGATAGCGCTAAGTCAGGACCCTGCGGTGAGATAATTGGCTAAGTGTTGAAAGGGACGACGATCGGTTGGGCTCATGATGTGACGATATAGATGTCGATGAGGATCTGACAGTCGGTTAACCTAAGAACCCGCGACCAATCTAGGAGCTCGAGAAAGTCAGGTTCAAGTTTAAAGAGATTTTGTTTATATTTGTTTAAAATGTATTCATATTAATGTATCTTAATAGATTATTTGTGGTCCAAATGTAAACCATGCTCCAATTTGTGGAGGAATTCTAGGCCATGAAAGTTTTGGGTGCAAGATGTATATCACGGAATTGTAGATGACGAAGTTTTGGGTGCAAGATTTATAATAGCGCCAACCCGGGGGTCGATCGGACTCCCGTAAATCGTTGTTGAATGTGTTTTTTACTTATTAATGCCAATAAGCGAACCTATGTGTTGAGTTGTTGCTAGTAAAAGCATAATGATTGTGCATTGAGAATGGCGAGAATGTGGCGGGGATTGAAGAGAGCGATAAATGTTTTGAATCTTTTGTGAACTCGGGTATAGTGAAGCTTGCAAGTTCCAGGGGTCTGGGATCGAATTGTAAATCACGGAAGTGTTGGGTGCAAAATGTATATCACGAAAGTGTTAGGTGCAAAATGTATATCACGGAAGTGTTGTGTGCAAGATGTATATCATGGAACACGGGGCATAAGAATTTGATAGCGCTAAGTCGGGACCCCGCAGTGAGATAATTGGCTAAGTGTTGAAAGGGACGGCGGTCGGTCGAGCTCATGATGTAACAATATAGATGGAGATGAGGATCTGGTAGTCAGATAACCAGGGAACCCGCGATGAATCCAGGAGCTCGAGAAAGTCAGGTTCAAGTTTAAAGGGATTTTGTTTATATTAATTTAAAATGTATTCATATTAATGTATCTTAATAGATTATTTGTGGTCCAAATGTAAACCATGTTTGAATTTGAAGGATTTTTTGGGCTCGCAAATTTTGTTCAAACCCATAAGCAATAGAGAAAATATATATGACTTAACATTTTGTATATGGAAGCCTATTCTGAAATATAGGAAGCTACAATATATGCATAATATAAAACAAGAACATGACCGCAACATGTATAGGGAAATGAGTTGATTTTAAAAATAAATACAAAATTCAAATAACAACACCAAACATTGAAGATCACCATAGAACAACCTCAAATATTTATATTCAGATAAACTGGGTTACAAAATACATTTGAGAATATTTCCCAAAATAGTTGTCTTGGAATTTGTAAAAATATATATAGTTCAGTACATATTCTTTGAAATATAGATGTCTTTGCCATAATGATTGGGATTGGAACTGTCACGGACTACAAAGCAAAGATGTACAAGAATGAAGTTTGTAGAAAGAAGAAAGTCGGGGATGGAAAACAACAAGACCTGGCAAGAAGAAAGAGAAAATTGTTAGTCCTCGGTTAAAGCTTTGTTAGAGTAAATGGATGAAGACATCGACAAAGACAGAAGAATGTGATCAGTATCAACTTACTATGATGGTGTCCCATGCCTTGTCATTTGCTTGTTGATGTCCTTTTATGGCTTTCCTCGTCTGTTATGGGAACCGTGTGAAGCGTCTTTTGACCTTCATTGGTAATCTGGTTGACAACCTTTTTGAACCACTCTTCGATGTAGCTCCTCATGGGCACCACGTTGATTTCATGCCGTATTTTTATATTGAAGAATTAACTTTCCAAGTCCCTTATATCAATAGAGAGGTTGTGTAATGCTTCTTGAATATATTGGTTTTTAATCGAATAACCGACTAGCCAATTTTTCATGTCATCTTCACCATATTCAAAAATGCCATAAAAAAATTCAAATGATAGTCTTTTATAGATATGAACTTGATCATCAAATGCTTGGTTGGTTAAAAACAATGAGTTGAATATCAATTTCAAGTCTTGGACTTCATTGGTGATGCCAGCTAGATCTATCTCAATTAGCTTCTTTAATAGTTTGTCTCTTATAGATATGGCCTAAATACATGCTTGAACGATACCATTCAGGTTTTTTACCTTTTCTTTCCAGCATGTGTTTAGTTGGTCTATTCAATCTGGGGAAGGGAGATCCTCCTGTCTTCTTCTGAATTCTGTCATACCAGTAACTTTAACACCAAATGGTAAAACTACATCGAGGTAGAAACCTTGCTCGTTCTTGAGATTTTCTTGCAGGTACTTATGAAAAGCATGTGCTCTTACTCCAAAAGAGACCATTTTCTTTGACATCTCCCAAGCTTCTGTTATTAATTCCATTCTTCTCTTTATACTATTTTCCACGTAGCCTCGGGCTGATGTGAGAAGGCTTGTTGATCCTTTTAACTTTCTCGCAGGTGTGGTGGGCCTGATCATTTCCAAAGGAGTAGCAAACAGTGGAAGAGGCATTAGAGTTCCCCCCAATTCTTTGATTCGCTCCTTTAACATGACGTTTTCCATTTCAAGGCCGCTAATAGAGTTGTCTAGAGCGTCTCCAGTTGCTCAGTGTATCTGGGAGATCTGGGAAGGGCGCATGTTGTGTAGGTTGATCTTTGAACGAGATTTCCCTTTCTTATCCTTTACATCTCTCTTTTCAATAACAATTTTTTTGGATTCGCTGTAAAAAACAATGCTTTGAAATGCAAAAGACTCTTCTTCTCCCAATGTATTGGTGCCAATTATTTCCATCTTAGGATTATGCGGAGCGATGCTCTCTAGTTGACTGTCGTCGGGGAACATTTTGTCAATGTCAATTTCTAGTTCCATATCTTCGAGGGAGAGATCGTGGATATCAATTTCTCCCCTCGTCCCCACTTGTTCTTGGACTATTGTTTTCCGTTTTTTGCTCGCGAGAAGTTTGTGAGAAATTTCAATTTTATCAGAGGGAGGGTTCTTATATCCTCCTCCACATGAAGAAATGTGTGTGAATTTCTTGCTTGGGTAGGTCGTTGGAGTATTGCTCCGAGATGTTGTGGTCTTGGGTGTGGCGGTCGGGGATTGGGCACTTTTTTCATCCGGGCCTTTTCATTTCTGCTTGTACGAATCATCGAAACTGGGTATTGTCTCGAGGTTGTCGATGTCAAGAGAAGGACTTCCTGAGGCGTTATCTTTGTCTTCATTCAGGATAGTGTCAGTGAAAGAACTGTTGAAACTGACAACCAATAGGTGTTCTACAAAAATACCATCAGGGTCGAACCCTTTTACTTTTTCAACACATTTCAAATTCAAGATGTGGAAGTGGCCCATGAAACCGTCAATCTTGTTCATATTCCTGACCATGAAATCCCCAACTTTCCAGGGCAGACAGATGAATTGATTTTTTCTTTTTTCATAGGAAAAATGCAACCAGTAGATGTACTGCCTTGCTATTCCAGCAAAAACATTGTACCAGATATGTGACATGGAAGGAAGCAAGGATTTTGTTCGGACCCAAAAATGCTTATAACATTATAGTTCTCCATTTCTTTTAGTGTGCCCTTCCTATCCAGGAACTTGGTCACCTGGTCAGACAACCGGGGAAAATACTTTCCAAATATCAATGCTTTAAAAACTGAAACAAAATCATTAAAGACTTCATAAAAATGTTGGGAAGCGTCGTGTCTCCATAATATATGGTACGAGAAGGTTACTGGGTCAAATTCACAGTTCACCTTCTTACACATAGATAGTCCAAGGAATGGACAACAATTCACCATCACGAAAATTAAGTAAGATGACATAAATAATTTATTTTGCCTTGTGTATTGCAGTAAATGGGAAGAGATTTCAATGGAAATCAACTTGCCCCAATGGAAAATGGCTTGTTCCTTGACTGCAAAATATATAGAATCATTTGAGAGATTTTGGTTGTACTTTCTTGTCCCGTTATCCTCGTGAAGAACCATGCAATTTGTCGGAAAGTGTTTTTAAATGCACTAACATGTAATCTGGTCATGTCCTGGGAGCAACCACTAGGTTCTCTAAGAACTTTGGCAAGAGGTCCAATTCATTATCATGCTTCTTTAAGAACTGTATGCAATTCTCGCCCTTGAAAGTAAGCATTGGATCGGGAAGTCTTAACATATTTCGAAATACTTGAGGTGATAGGGAGACTCGAGAATGGTTGTGCAACTGGATAATCCGTTGGTTCGAAACATAGTTTTCGACGAAACACGTGACCAACTCCTTAAAGTCAAAAAAATTGGGGACACAATCTGCTCTTGCAATTCCATATGTCGAGATAACTTTCTTCTGGGCAGAAGGGGGCGAGTAGTAGTCATAAGCTCTAGACCACTGAAAACTTCGGTTCTTGCGCCCAAAAATATTTAGGGTATCTCCACAGAAATGTTGTCGATTTGCAGCCATAAGGTGATGAGAACGTTCCTTTCCTCCCCATAGTATTTAAAATGAACGTTGGAGCATCATAATATAATCTCCCGTAAATCTTGGTTCAATGTGTTTTTAATGGGAGATGTCCTCAACCTTTTTGCCTATTAATGCCAATATTTTCGATGTTCCTGGTGAATTGTCACTAATAAGGCATAATTAATGTGCAATGGGAAGCATGCGAAGGTGGCGGGGATGGACGTGAGCAAAAACTGATACGAAACTTTTGTGAACCTAGGAGCCCAAGAACCCGCGAATCTGTGACAACATGAGGTGAAGAATCGACTAAGTATGGAAAGGCGGGGTACAATGCCTTCAAAAAGTTAAAGTAAATAACAATTGTTTCGAGCTCAACATCCACACACACAAAAAAAAAAAAATCAGATGCTATAATATTGACCTCTGCTAATTCGATAATAGGAAGGTTTAGTTGATGGATCCAAGTATGCCTCACTTCAAGCGACTCGGGTGCATGTGGGGTGCCTGTGAGAAAATCTAATGTTTTGCTGAAGATTTTTTTATATTTCTACATGTGGCAGTGATTGTGTGATAGTATTTAGAATGAACACTGGAGGATGGTAATATAATCTCCCGTAAATCTTTGTTTAATGCATTTTAATGGGAGATGTCGTCCAACTTTTTGCTCATTAATGCCAATCTTTTCGAAGCTAATAAAAGCGTAATCAATTTGCATTGGGAAAGTGTGTGAGGATGGCAGGGAAATCGAGTAAGTATGAAAAGGCAAGGCGGTCAGACGGACGCAAACAGACTCATCGTAGGTAGAGTTAAGCTTGCGAGTTCGAGGATTACAGGGTCGAATTGTAGATAACAGAAGTTTTGGGTGCAAGATGTATATCACGGAATATGTGGCATGAGAGTTTGATAGCGCGAATCCGGGAACTGGTGGTCAGAAACATTAACTATGGGAAAAACATTGTCAGCCATGTAATATACCTGGACCTCGACAAAATCAAGTTCAATTTAGCAGATAATTTGTTTATATTTACTTAAACATCGTTCATATTATTTTATTTTATTAGTATTTTTTGTGGCCCAAATGCAAACCATGTTCAAATTTGAAAGGTGGATGAACATTTTCATATGCAAGAATACTCTCAAATATGTGAAGCTATAAAATATGCACAATACTAAAGAGGGGCATCATGTCAACACCTTTGTAGATGACCGTGGGCTAGCACAATATTGCATTCTTGCTATGATGATGCCTTAAAAAAACTAAAATAACCAACATTTTTTTGCGAATTGAAGATTGACAGAAAGAACCTAATCAGATTCCATAATATTCTCCCATTAATGCATTTTAATGGGAGATGTCCTCGAGCTTTCCGCTTATTAATGCCAATCTTTTTTAACATTTGTGGTGAGTTGTCACTAGTAAAAGTATAATTAATGTGCATTGGGAAGGGGCGAAGGTGGCGGGGATGGAGGGGAGCGAAAAATGCTTTGATACTTTTGTGAACTTGGGAGTCTATGAACCACGAAACTTTGAAGAAACGACTAAGTCTGGAAAGGTGGGGCGGTCAGACGAAGTCACCGCAGGTAGATTTAGGCTTGCGAATTCGAGTAGTCTGTGGTTGAATTGTAGATCACCCAAATTTTGGGTGCAAGATGTATACTCCGAACATGGGGCATGAGAGTTCGATAATGCCTACCCAGGAACCCGTGGCCATAAAATTGGCTAAGTAAGGAAATGAACAATAATCGCTTGAACTCGTGATGTCAAGATATAGATGGATATAGAATTTGTGAGTCTTCCACTCGGGAACCCGCGAGGATAGAAATGCGACTAAGTATAGAAGAGGAAAAAGAAAGGGAGCAAAGAACTTTATGCCTCACACAAGAACACTTTGTGTGATAATTATCAAGCGATAGAAACACATCAACTATGGGGCATGAGAGTTCGATAGGGCCTAGCCGGGAACTGACGGGCATAAAATTGGCTAAGTATGGAAACGAACAACGGTCGGTCGAACTCGTGATGTGAAGATATAAGTGGATATATAATTTCTAAGTTCGCAATCGCGGGAACCCGCGAGCATAGACATGCGACTAGGTATAGAAGCAAAACCGGATAATAGAAGGGATGAAGAAAAGGGAAAAACCGACAAGTATAGAAGAGGAAAAAGAAAGGAAGCAAAGAACTTTATGCATCACACAACAACACTTGGTCTTAAGTATGGAAATGCGGGGTGGTCAGACGAAGTTATCATAGGCAGAGTGAGGCTTGCGAGTTCGAGGAGTCCGGGTCGAATTGTAGATCACCGAAATTTTGGGTGCAAGATGTATACCCGAACATGGGGCATGGGAGTTCGATAGTGCCTACGCGGGAACCTGTGGCCATAAAATTGGCTAAGTATGGAAATGAACAACGATCGATCGAATGCGTGATGTGAAGATATAGACGGATATAGAATTTCTCACTCTGCCACCCCGAGAACTCACGAGCATAAATATGCGACTAAGTATAGAACCAGAAACAGATAATACAGGAAAAGAAGAAAAGGGAAGAATGACTAAGTATAGAAGAGGAAAAATAAAGGGAGCAAAGAATTGTATGCCTCACACAACAACACTTAGTCTGATAATTATCAAGCGATAGAAACACATCAACTATGGGGAAAACATTTTCAACCATGGAATATAGTTGGAGCTCAACAAACCCTGGTTCAAGATAAAAGAGATGTTGTTTATATCTATCTCAACAAGCAATAGACAAAATATATGACTTGGCACACTTATATGCAAGCATTCAGACGGATTCATCGTAGTTAGAGTGAGGCTTGGGAGTTCGAGGAGTTTGGGGTCGAATTGTAGATCATCGAAGTTTTGGATGCAAGATGTATACCTCGAACATGGGGCATGAGAGTTCGGTGCCACCTATGCAGGAACCCGCAGCCATAAAATTGGATAAGTATGAAAATGAACGGCGGTCGATCGGACTCGTGATGTAAATATATATATGGACATAGAATTTCTCACTCTGCCATCCCAGGAACCCACGAGCATAGATATGGGACTAAGTATAGAACCATAAACAAATAATAGAGGGGAAGAAGAAAAGGGAAAACAAGAAAGTATAGAAGAGGAAAAAGAAAGGGAGCAAAGAACTGTATGCCTCACACAACAACACTTAGTCTGATAATTATCAAGCGATATAAACACATCAAATATGGGAAAAACATTCTCAGCCATGGAATATAGATGGAGTTGAACAGACCCTGGTTCAAGTTAAAAGAGATGTTGTTTATATCTATTTCAACAACCAATAGACAAAATATATGACTTGGCATTCTTACATGCAAACATATTCTAAAATATGACAAACTCCAATATATGCACAAATTGGACAACGTATGCAGATCAAAGTTTTTGTAACCATACCTCTTAGTCTTTGGACCTTGTACTATGATGGAGATTTCACTTCTACTTATCGATAGTTCTTGTGAACTAAAAATCATGTAGTGTAAACGACATAAACATTTTTACCATGGCATAACAGAATAAATAACCACAAATATTTGTTTGGTAAACATAGCAAGAGTGTAATATATGAATCCTTACCTTCAACTTTGTCACTGTGCTGATGTTTGCGATGGTTCACTACCCATGTCCATGTCACTTATGAGACAATGGCTATGAACATGTGTATATTGTTCATACTAGATATGGATGTGCATTAGGCATACGCATTGTATTTGTTATGGCACAAATGTAGTCATACCTTTTGGAAGATTGTACTCCAACTTTCTTAGTTGTGGCACATAAGGCTTTATCCTTATGTTCAATTACCCTATTCTTTTTTCAATGCAAGATACAAAGAATACAATGGACATGAAAGCAAGCTGCTATGTAGGAACACATGAAAAAAAGATGGAGTACAAATTTATTTATTTCAAGATAGCGGCACAGTAAATACAATTGACATGAAGATAAGTTAGTATATAGGAAGATATGCAGTATCCAAGGAAAAAAAAACCAGAAGAGCTGCAAACGAGTGGAACAAGTATAGACAGAGTAAATGAAAAACAATTGGATATGGAATATGGGTAAAAGTATGAACCTTTGCATGTATTCTTCTACATTTATGGTTAAGAGTTCTTTGCCTTGTCCAATTTTCTTGTTTGTTTCAATGAAAAAAAGTACAAAACAAAATGGACATGAACATAAGTTGACATGTAAGGAAAAAACAAGGAATATGTACATACAGTAAATAAAATAGAATAAAAGGAATAGAGTAATAGATAGTGTTAGAAGAATGTACCGGTTTTTTTCTGTTCATCCATGTTTGTGTAAAAAAAAATTGTGTCCAAAATCAATTACAAACCAGGGAAAACTAAGAAGTTGGATGACTTGGTTTTCTGCAACAAGCTAAACAGATATGCTTTGAAACATAGAAATATGATTTTGCAATATGTTTGATGTATATCTCATAATTCAAGTGCAATACCGATTGTATCGTGATCAGACCAGTATGTGTCTAAGATAAAGACGATGTATTGAGAAATGGGCACATTCGACCATACATGGTCAATAAGTGCATTTTGTAAATGGTTTGTCTTGTCCAAAGTGAAGACTGTATTTGCACATGTAGTTTTCCAATTTTTTTGTTCTGGAATTATTTTTTAGCATGTCAATATTGAAGTCTCCTACAATGACAATGGTTTCGTTCAAATACAAATGCTCTAATGCATTGGAAAGAACATTTAGTGTGTTGGAGAATGTTGCATGCGGAGCAACATAGAGATTCAGTATTGCAATTTCTTATGCATGGAGAAATACT
>JZKD02S1236340.1:0-12357 GCA_000966675.3 Picea glauca | reverse complement strand
AATGGGATCATATTCTTCCACAAGAAGAATTTGCATACAATAACTCACCAAAAAGGAGCACTGGGAAGAGATCGTTCCAAATATTGTATGGAATGCAACCCAGGGGAGTATCTGATTTGAGAGACTTGGAACAGAGTGAGATCAGAAGCGTTGGGGCAGAAGATTTTGCTGCAGAAATGCAGAAGCTCTGTAGCCAAATCAGAGGGTAGTTGCAGAATTCTAGCCAAGAGTACAAACGTAGAACTGATCAACATCGCAGAGAACTCCAATTTGAAATAGGAGATCAGGTTCTAGCACATCTCAGGAAGGAAAGGTTCCCTAGGAGGACATATAACAAGCTAAAGATGAAGAAGATAGGACCATGTAAGATCTTAAGGAAGTTTGATGCCAAAGCCTATGAGATTGAGCTACCAGATGATGTGGAAATATCACCCATATTCAATGTCTCGGACCTGTATCCTTACAGGAAGCATGACACAAAGGGATCAACAGATCAAGAGAAGATTCTGTGGGAGAAACAAATGCCTATAGCAGAAAAAACATAGATGGAAAAGATCGTTGATCAAAGGATTAGTAAGAAGACCAAGAGGAAGACATATTTTGAATATCTGGTCAAGTGGAAGGGACACCCAATAGAAGACGCCAGTTGGGAAGTGAAGTTGATATCCAGAAGCATGGAAAGTCAGTACAGGAGCTCATGGACAGGGGTCCATCAATTGTTTTCCAGGGGGAGTATGATGCAGGATCATCGTCAACAAGTACACATGGCAGGAAAACTCAATACCTGAGAGCCAATCCAGAGTCTCGAACGCTAGCCAGTATTGTAATTCTTTTGAAGTGATAGAAAACAAAAAAGGAAAGATCACACGCGTGGAGACAAAATGAGCACGCATGAATTGGGATCTTAACCCTAGTCTCAATGTAACCACAATTAGATAGTAGTTAGTTTGTTTCTTTTGTATAAAGAGAGATTTTGTACACCCAAAGGAGAGGTTACGAGAATTATGAACAAGTAGGAATCTCAGAGTAGTAGTTGTTTCTTTGATTTTAGCTATAACCATTTTCTTGATTTTGAATGAAGATAACAGAGAAAAATTGATCCAATGTATGGTGTGAATAGTGTTTGCAATTTCTCTATTGTTGTCTTAATCTTTTCAAGAATGAATGAATCTTGCTACGAGTGTATGTATCTTTGAAATTCTTGCATAAGAATTTAAAAAAAAAAATTCTTCGTGAGTCGATGCAAGGTACACACACAGTTTGCAAGGGGTGCGTTGAGAGGGTTTTTTTCGACTCATAAAGGTCAGGAGAAATAGCATAAGTATTTATTTGCAGGAAGTGTAAAGCGACTACCGCAAGGAGTGCACAGTCTTCGCAAGAACTCGATTCTTGTGTAAAGATCTGTTGCAAAGAGTGCACAGACCTGGAATTCAAAGAAGATTCGAAGTGACTCAGTAAAAATTTCAAAGGAAGAGAGAGGAAGAACGTCAGGGAGGCAAGAAAGGATTCTTTTCAAGAATCTTTGGATCTGAGTTGACAGATTTTCCAAAAAAGCAAGAAGTGCTTGGGAGATCAAAATCTTTGGAGAGATCAAGCTTAGGAGGAGTAGAAATTTCCAAGAAGCGCGAACAAGATCCAAGAAATGGACTCGCAGGAAGGATAAAGGTCAAAGCCTTTAAATCTTTTCGAAAATCATCTAAGTCTGAAGAAATATTTAGTTTAGAGGGAAGATCTAGAACATCCAATCAATGTCCAAACAACGAGGAGCAAGTGCATAGGAGGAAATATCTCAACCATTCGATCTGAGCACAAATGGATCGTAGCCGTCTGATCAAGGTAAAGTGCACTAACATTAAATCTTTGAACATACACAGGAGGAACAAGGTCACGAAATTCCAAAATCATCGAAACCGTCCATCATGACAGGACATGTGGTGAGAGATTATCATTTTGATGACTCGCAGAATGGAAAGGTCAAAGAGCAGAGTTGTGAGGATTCATGAAGTGCGAAATTGTGAAAAGATCACAACTGTAGATTGTACCAAAATTACCGAGACCGTCCATTGTCAAGGAGGACACGTGGTGAGAGGACACATGAAATGCGAAATCGTGACATGATATGAGCCGTTGATCAAAGGGGAGATCTGGATCGTTGATCCAGCACCATCTCAATTTCGACTATCGGGAGAATGGAGGCAAGGAGACTCCAAAGTCGTGAATCACGAAATTGTGAAAATATCACAGTCGTTGATCGAAGGAGGGATTTGAACCATAGATCTGGTTTTGTCAGGACTTCGCAACTTGGGAAATCAGAGGTAAGAGTTTGAGGAAATCGCGAAACTCGAAACCGCGAAGATTTGATCTGAGTCGTCAGTTCGAGAAGAGACCTGGACCGTTGAGCGTCTATGAAGACATGAAGTGTGAACTCATGAGATGTGAAATCACGATACAAGAAATCACGAAGTGCTCGAATATTGACCCACAGTCATAGAGAAGAGCCACATCAATGAAGGGGAATAGAGGGGCTAGCATGCGTTAGGCTCCTGTTGGGATTTCAGAAGTTGGGAGAGTCGTAGTGACTCGCATCCAAAGGCCTGATACGTGAAGTCACGACGCGCCTTTCGATTAGGCGACTGGTCACAACCTTGGTCACATAAAGGGAGGGGCTTAACCAGGCGAGTTAGCGTCTAAATACACTGAAGCTTAAAGGCATTAAGGAGAAATCTGTGGGTTCCATATAACATGTGCTTTAAGGGAAATAGGTTATGTTAAGTGGATTTGAGATTTTTCAGGGCCAAAGAGTCAATCAGACGCAGTTTCTTGATCGACCCTAGACTGGGAGGTCGCGTAGTCCTTAGGAGAGAAGGGGGGTCTACATCATTATGGTTGGGTGACAATGATGTGACATTGTCTATGGTTAAACAAGCATACCAAAATTTCAACAAGAAGAAGCAAGGATTACATAAGATTTAGTTTCTTGATTAACACTACAATATAGAAATATTTTTTGTTTAACAAAGTCAGTAAGAGCTCTTGCAGACATGAATGACCTAATTGGAAAAGGGAAATGACATTTCATTCATCCATCATAGTTTTTATAGGCATCTGATGCCTTTAAGTGAGGTAAGGTCAATGCTATATAATGCAAATGCTAACTTTGATATATTTAGAGTCAATGATGTGGAGTTCAATCCACCACATTGGCCAACACATTCATAAAATGAAAAAATTTCATTGTTTGGAACACAACAGTTAGGGAGTCTCAGGTGAGGAAATTTTCTTATGGGCAACTTTAATATCCAAACTCAATATTGAAAACTAGGATCAAAGGCAAGTTCTGGGAAGAACATCACTACCACTTGTAATAGTGCATTAAGGGAATTTTGAGGTAAAAAATGGGCCTCAAAACAAAAAACATACTATCAAAATAAACTTTTAAAGAACCAATAGGATTTGAAATTATGATGTCAACCATAAGGGTAAATATTTTTGGAGGGAAAGGAAGAAAACTATTTTTTTAATTATATTTTTTACTTATCTCCTTATAGGTTTACTCAAATTTCAACTGTAGGCATTCGTTGGATGCAGACTTAAATTCCACATTGAATGAGTACCCACTCTACATACTTTTGATAGACCCATAGTGAGATAAATTGGAAATAATTGAAACAAATTTATTTCGTTTCATGATAGACCCACAATGAGATAAATTGGAAATACATGAAAAACAAAATGTGTTTCTTTTCAAGAAATACATTTTTTCATGTATTTCCAATGTATCTCATAGTGGGTCTATAAAAAGTATGCATAGTGGGTACTCGTTTGATGCGGAATTTAATTCTGCATCCAACAAGTGCCTACACATGAAATTTGAATAAACCTATAAGGGGATAAGTCAAAAATACAACTAAAAAAAGTAGTTTCCTTTTTTTCCCTTTGAAAATTTGTAACTCTTATGTTATTATTTTAACTATTTTTTTATTATTTTCCTTATGAGACCCATTTTAGACCTCAAATTTCTCCTAATGCTATCCTATCTAAATCCATGAAATAACAACCAAAAGAGAGTAACAGGTATCAAAGAGGGAACACCACTTCAATTTTTTATTAAGCTGACTTTGGCATTTTTTTCCATCGCACAAGATCAATGTATAATGGCTTAGAGCAAGGAATTGTTGTATATCTCTCAATGGGGTTGTTTTATGCACACATAATTGATGTGTAACAATAGTCAAAAGGAACCATCATTGATAAGCACAGAACGTAGCATTAGTTTAACTGATTGAAAATAATTTTCACCCTCTTTTCATGGTGCTAGATCAAAGTGGAACAATAGTTAGGGAGGCACTCATGTGATTATTAACATTCAAGCTTCATCCTTGCATGTTTAACTCTAGAAAATCACTACTATGTGTGGAATTTTGGTTCAATTTGAACCTTATATAGGGAAACTATTTATATTCAAGTTATGTATATGGATGATCCCAGTATAGGGTTGGATCAAGCATCCTGAAGAAAACTCTAGAATAATGTGAAGTAGGCAAAGGGAAACTAAAAAATCATTCTAACAATGCATTCTCTAGATGAGGCAGAGGTGCTCGATGATACAATGCGTATTTTTGTGGATGGCCAATTAGAGTGCATTGGAGACTATAAAGAGCTTAAGGCAAGGTATATGGTATCATATGTGTTGACCATAATTGCACCACCAACTAAGGAAGAAGATTAATATGAATACTTTTAAGACAAAAGGGATGGTGGAATGCATAAATCTTGTTTCCCTGTGAAAGATTCAAGGCCCCTTTTCAATCCATAAATGATAAACTTGGTACGTGAACTTCTTCAACAATTGGATCTTGTCCTCCCAAATGGGTTTCCAAGATAATTAAAGCTACGAGATCTAATGCAGGAAACATCAACGACTCAAGAAAAACTAGAAGTAAAAAACAACATGGTAGTGTTGCTCTAATGGCATGTGTTTTAGACATGTGATCCAGATACATATGTAGATGCACATGGTTGACCTAAATGGGGGAATGTTATGGCTAATGTGTATAATTCCTTAATGAAGAATGACACGTGGAGCTTAGTTCCTTGAATGCAAGGAAATAATTTGGGTAAATGTCAATGGGTCTACAAGACCAAATATCTGAAGGTGTCATTGTGAGACATAAGAACCATTTGGTGGCTAAGGTATTTTCTCAACAAGAAGGCATCAACTACACTAATACCTTTTCCTTAATTTCAAAGACACTCTGTTTGGCTAATTCTTTCATGTGCTACCCACTTTGGATGGTAGGTACACCATATCGATGTCAAAAGTGTTTTTCTTTATGGTGATCCCACTAAAGAAATTTATATGGAGCAACCCCCTAGTTTTGAGAAGCATGTGAATCTTGTGTGCCAACCGAAGAAATACTTGCATGGCTTGAAGCAATCCCCCAAGGCATGGTATGAGAAGATTGATCTCTTTTTCCTCGACCTCAGTTTCAAATGCTATGTCATAGTATTTATGTACTACATGTAAAAGATGAAATATTGTTTGTTGCATTGTATGTAGATGATTTAATTGTCTAGAAGCAATGTAAATTTAATTTTGGGTTTGAAGAAATAGCTAGCATATACATTTGAAATCACTTACTTTGGTCTATACCATTTCTTTTTGGGAAATGGGCATCCAATTCTTACATATGGATGATGGTATCTTTATTTATAAACCTAAATATGTGTTGAACCTTTTATAGAAGTTTAGGATGGAAGAATATAAACCTTGTGCTATGGCTTATCAATTGGGAGTGAAGCTAAACAAGGAATGTGATTCTCCGAAAGGTGATGCTACACTCTATTGACAACATTTTGATATCCTTATTTATCAACCACAAAAGTATAATAGCATGGTGCAGTGCATGTTGGCACATAATTTGTGTGGATTCAACATCTTATGGGTGAACTTGGAATTCTAGTTGATAAATTGGCTATGGTGTATTGTCATAATCAAAGTATGATACAGGTTGTAGAATCATATTGCACAAAATAAAACGAAGCATGTAGAGATTAATCATGAGCTTAATGCTCACTATTTGAGACAATTAATGCAAGAAAATGGTGTGAATCTCATTTATAATAGGATATATAGTTAGATTGTTGATATCTTTATGAATCCTCTCTCAAACGCTAATTTTGTGAAACTTTGGGCTATTATTGAGCTTCATGAAGCTGCAATTATGGGGGGGATGGGGTGTGTGCAGAAGTAATTTCAAATTCTAAATCTCCAGAGAATTATGTTGATGGGCAGTGTTGGAACAACATGATTTGCAATTTCATCACATCTCTAGATCTTCTAGAGATAGTGAGTCGACAATTTGCAGATGCCTATAAGAGTTGACTAAGAGGTTGACTAAGATGTCAACTGAGAGGTTGAATGAGATCTCAACTAAGAGGTTGAATGAGATGTCAACTAAGAGGTTGGCTAAGGATATGGCTACAAGATTGACTAGATGATGAACTAAGCATTCAACTAGCTGAGAAATTAAAACAAAACAATTGACCGATGTGCAAAACAGGGTAGAAATTAAGGAGTTCATTATGCACCCTAAACAATCTATGTGGACATCATATTTCTCACTTCAAGAGATTTGGCTACATCTTGAATCTATATAAGATGGCCTTATGGGCTAACCTAACATGAAAAAGTGTGTTTGTTGTGTATGGAAATATTTTGGTTTCTTACACTTCTTTGTATGTTGATCTATGCTTAGTTGTGCTTAAGTGTTATAATGATGTGTTTTAGACACCACCTCTCTCTTGGAATACTAGATCTTTGATCTACCTAATCCCATGATTGTTCAACATAAATCGGAGAAACATGACAAGAGAGAAGAAGGATCGAGATAATAATGTTCAAATGAAAATGGAAAGATACAAGTGTAGATTTATTTTAATGATATATTTATTAAGCGCTAAGAGGGATAAAAAATAAATTGAGGTGCAAATATATTAGTGTTTAAAAGACCCCAATTTAAGGTGGATTTATGCTAGTGTGTTTATAATTAATTCTTGGAATTCTTTTCTTGAAAAAAATGGCATTGCAGGTTTATTTTAGTTATTATATTTTGATCATAAAAAAGATGTTAGGCATCTCATCATACCAAGGTTTTTTTTTTAATGTTATATTGAGTCAAATTATACACATATCACATCAACTTTAAACTAGACTTTAGACTTTAAATGTCTCTATTCTATTAAACTATAAAATATATCTCACTTTTCTGGATACAATCTTTCTTACAATCCTCAATATATTAATATCACCCTTATTAGTCTTGTCGAAAGGCGTGGGACTATAGCAATGAGTCACTCGTTGACTCCATGTTAGTTCAATATTTGACCATAAATTTTTCCCTGATTTGCAATGTTTAACTTTAGAGTATTTTTATTGTAATTTAAGAAATTAAAAGAAAATATTTATCTTACAAATTATTGGTTGAAAACTTTAGGGTTTTATTTCGTCCATGATGGTGTGCATTAATAATTTTTTCAAATGTGCCGACCACTGTGAGGTTCTGGGTCCTAATAGTTTGATGCCCATCATTCACTTGGCTTCATCTTCTTCCACTCTTGTTGAAAATTCTATGTCCAGGTTCTTGGGTCTATCGATGATTAGATATGAAACTTAAGTGGTTTTTCAGTGATGCACTGAACTTTGAAGTGTTATTAGTAGGATGGAAATGTGCATTCAAATCCCCTATCCATTCCTTCATCTAGGGGTTTTAATGGAATGTTTAATGGAATTGTACGTGTTGAGATGTATGGCAATGAACTACAGCATACATGGTAAGCATTAAATTGTTTTTTCATCCAATCGACCGATATTTGTCATGTCGTCAAGATGGAGGGTCACCACGTCAATGTCGCAGGATCCTTTGTATGTGGTATGTATGGGTCTATACAGGCTCCTTATGTGGTATGTATGGGGTTTATGTATGGGGTCTATATTTGTACGCATGATGTAGGCTTTTTATCAGGATCACAATTTTGGTAAGAAATATCTAGATTGCTATGTAATATTGAATGTTGCTACAGGGGGATTATAGGTCATCGGATTTGTAGAATTCAATGTTGCGTAAAAAGATGGATATTGGTCACCCATAGTTTTAGTTGTAAGGTAATGTCTGGCAAAAACATAATTCAAATGCCATTGTGTTATCCAAGTACATATGCAGTAATGTTTCTCAATGTTTTTCGAGAAATAAATGCTTTCATTTCATTTATTCATAATGATCTATTTAAAAATATTATGTTGACTTACACATCTCTGGAAATGCAACCAACACTATATTGAATGGTTTCTACATAATTATAATATATAAAATAAATTGTCATGAATTATCATGGCATCTACAAGAGTAGCTAATAAAATGCATGGGAAACATTAAAAATGGGAGGGAATTGTCTTGGATATACATTTGATGAGCCCATTGAAGTGCTCGGATAGATTATACCATGGATTCACTAAAATGTCTCCCATTTTGGCTTTTGGATTCACTGAAGTTATCAAACATGCAAAACAAACTCCTCTAATTGCACTTTATTGTGGGCATATGGCCAGGAGGTGAGTCATTTAATGTTTCTAAAATTTATATCCATCTTTCCATTGTTGACGTAAAAAATTATATCTTATCCCAAAGAAGTTTTTTATGAAAATTTTCCATTGTTTTCTTATTGCCACATGTGGGGCTTCCACCTAGTGTTCTTAATGTGCTCATCGGTTTTGAGAAAAAGTTGGTGTTGCAATAAGTATCCATATGGATCGATTATTTTGGCTAGGTAAACTGAAAAGGAGCAATTCAAATTGTTGACAACAGTATGATTATACAAATATATCCTCAACATTCATGTCTATTTTACTTTGCAACTGTTACAATGCAAAGTCTTCCTTCTCTGAGCATATTAACAGGATACAGTTTAAAAAATATTGGAATCCATAGAGCATGGCAAGCAAGAGAGAAAAAATAACGATAGGCAGGCATTGGTGAGAAAGGATTTTGCATTGAACTGATATTTTCTCCCATGTGCAAGTGCTCTTACTGAACACTATACAACTAGATGACATATTTTTTATTTTACAATAGTTTTAAACAATAACATTTAGAAAAACCATGTAGATTAAAATGGAATAATAAATTTAGAAAATTTAGAAAAACCATGTAGGTTACAAATGGAATAATAAATTAAGAGTTAATGGAAGATCTGTATTTTCAAAATATAAATAAAACTTTAATATGTACAATGAAAACGACATTTAAAAAAGTGGTCAAAAGAATGGCAACACGTTACGTTTTCTCTCATGTTTTATAATTGAGTTTTTTTCTTTGATGTATTAGGAGTACATGAAGATTGGCCAAGAAGTATTTGGACCAGTCATGTTCATTTTCAAGTTTAGGTAAGATTTTTGTTCATGTGATATTGACTTTACATTGCGATATTTTAAGCTATCTTTAGTTGTGACTTTTATTATAGTTAATTGATTTTTACAACTTTTACAAAGATGTTTTCATATTATTGAGGAAGCCATCGAAATGGAGAATAAAACAATATATGGTTTATTTGCTGGAATTTCGACCAAGAATATAGATGTTGCCCAAGACTCTTAAGATCTATTCATGCAAGATCTATTCATGCAAGAGTGATTTGGATCAACTGCTACTTTGCATTCGATTTCATGCTTCATTTAAAGGGTACAAAATGAGTGGGATAGGTAAAGATCCTTAGGTAGAGAGCAAGATCTTGATGTTCTTAAAAATTATTTGGCAGTCAAGTGTGTCATAACTCCTCTCCATGATTCACCCAGTCGAGTGTGTCATAACTCCTATCCATGATTCTCCCTGGTTGTAGAACCATTTCTTTCTTGGAACGCTTTAATGCAATCAATGCTTTATTTATGGCATTATATATCATACTTCTTATTATTCAAGTTAAACCTTCAATAAATTACTCATTATATATATATATATATATATATATATATTCCATGTTATTATGTATAATATTTAAATGTTATATTAATTATTATTATTTAAGTGAATTTTATATTATTTATCATTAATATGTGAAATTTTAGTGTATTATTAGGTCGTGTCATAGTTAATATCAAATTTTAATAGAAATAAGAATTTAAAATGGTTCCCCGGATGGGGTGACACATGTCGACCCCTTGATACATAGAATTCTAGCGACGAGTGTAGTTAAAGCCCCTCACTACCAGTCTCCCCCTTCGTCATTCCACAATGCCTAACATTCAAACCGAAAAGGTGTTAGTGCGTTGGGATAGTCAAGGGAGATTAATGGCACACATTCCACACTAGTCTTGGCCCTCCGGAGGTGATACAATGTAGGAGGGAGACATCACCTCAGCCTTCATGGCACCCCTCCTTGTCATTTCTCTTTTCATCTTAAATGTAAGCACTTGGTCCAGTTATTTTCTCATGCGTTTGCATTTGGCTCTTCATTTTCCACCTGCAATCTCCTTCAGAGGGAGTCGTACCTCTGTTAATTTTCCTTCCCCCACATCCAAATTGTTCCTCAATTTCTCCTTCAGTTGTGTCGAGGCCATGTCTCGTGAGAGAGGTAAGCCCAAATGTGGGATGTTCTACTACAATATGGTAGGCCAGTGTTGGTGCATAGGCCTGCCTTCTTATCCTCCTAATCATGGTAGCATCTCTGTCATCCATCCCTACTTCGACCAAAACTGGCACGATGATGCCCATCTAATGCCTCAATTTCCCGACACTAAGCTAAATTGTGGTGGTTGTCTAGTGGATGAGGAAATTCCTCCAAATTGGGGAGAGGACATCCAGGATATGTTTGCACGAAACGACACTGCCCTCCCTTTGGATTATCTTGATATTGCTATGGGTGGTTGTGTGGTGGAGGAGAAAATCCCTCCACTAAAGTGGGATGACTCCATTCAAGTAACAACTCCAAATGTCAGAGGACCGCTCAATGAAGCCATCATGATTGATTTGAATGATTGTTGGGCTGAGGAGGAGACCCATCTGAAGCTCCATGCAGATGAGTCAGTCCATCCAACGCTGGAAATACATGATTTTCCCAGTCCTCGTAGACTCACGAAGAACATTTAAATATGAGATGAGATATGGAGGACTAGCTCCAAAGCTAGTGCACCCTTAGCAGACATCCAAATATGTTGTTTGATTCCCTTTCAAGTGAATCTACAAAGAGTCGTTGCCCAACTTGTTGCCAACCATTTTCCTTCACCTTCCGCCATGATGGAAGTCTGAGTTCTTGTTAGGGACCTAACCCCACACATAGGTAGAACAATGTATTCTGATGTAATAAAGGTCAAAATTAATAAGGCCTTGCAATAAAGTAGAATAAGTCGAATGTAAGAAGACCTAATAGAATCTTTCGCTTCTAGAAGGATCTCCCTCTAGATTATTCTCTTTATAGACATATTTAGTATAAATAGGAGTCTAGGGTATGAGAACCCTAGCTTGGATATTATTGTAATAGAGCTCTGCTCGACTGGAGGTTTCCCCCTCGAAGAGGAAAGTGAACATTGCTCTCAGTAATCAAAGTGCTCATTCTGGTGTTATTTTGTTATCATTTTAGTATTATTGTGGTGTTATTCTGGTTATATTGTTATTCATCTGCCATTTCTAGCATTTATGTTCTGCATACTTTTTAGATCTGGCATATTACAAGTGGTATCAAAGCACTTTCCTCGGTAGAAAATTGCGGGTTAAATTTTTTTTCAGGGTAGAGACGTATTCCGACGTCTCTAAGCTACAGAGATCTATCATTACGTGCATAAAACTGTGGTTGAGGGATTCATACATGCAGGAAATACAAGTGGTTATTAAGCGGACATATGTTGGCCACCCTTGTAACCCTTGTTGGTACCCCTTCGAGTGGTAGTGCATCAGACATCACCTGTATACAGATCGGCCTAGATTTCCTGAAGCCCTCTTTAGATAAATCGATCGACCGCGTGACTGCTATAGTGCCACCGAGAACAACACTTGGGAAGATACTCTCTAGTACCTGGGTAGTTAGGTAGTATGGATAAGGGCACGATCTAGCCTCCTTAGTTAGTGCCCTGAGATATTGGGCTGAGTACTACTGTTGGACCCTGCACGTATATCAGAGAGCTATAGCACACGACAAACCCTTGTCTATAGAAACCTTGAATACCTAACCCTTGGCAATGGAAACAAAAATAAAATATACAAGATCTATTGTCGTGCAACTATGTTCGAGTTGCCAAATCACTACACATTTCTTCCTAGTTAAGAATTTGGGCATTTCATCATTGTAGTATTATTCAGACTGGAGTAT
>JZKD02S1236329.1:0-12357 GCA_000966675.3 Picea glauca | reverse complement strand
TTCCCCCTCGAAGAGGCCTGTGAACATTGCTTTCTGAATCAAAGTGCTTTTCTATTGCTATTTCGTATATCATTTCTGTGTATTGTGAAGATTATGCTGGATATTTTACTGTTATCCTGCCATTTCTAGCATTTTATTTTTGTTCTGCATATTTTATATATCTGGTATCTTGCACCCAACCAAGGATCTCCAAAACTTGGTCCAGGGCCAACATTCTTTTTCAAATAACAATGCAAAAAATGCAAAGAAAGAAAGAGACCTAACTAGCAAAAGCTAGTTTTTTTCATTTTCTTTTTTATTTATACAAAAGCAAGCAACATGTCGAAAGACCTGAGTGTTGGTAAGAAAATTATTTACTTGAAAAGTTGAGAGACAAGGAAACAAGAGAATAATGACCAACAAACAAGTATTTTTGTCCTTTATGTTACTAAAATAAATGAAATGCAAATGAGATGCAATTTTCCTTTTTCTTTTATGAACAAATGGAAGAAGGTAAAGAGGAAGAAAGAAAATAGTCAAGAATCATTGAAACACAAAAATCAAACTGGAAACTCATCCCAACCACACACAATTGACCTTTCAACCCACCTAAATAATATTATAACAAAAATAAATATATTTTATATGATTAGAGAGTTTTCCAAGGCTCAGCAGAATAATCAAAGGCATAAGAAAGCCCAACAGGCTCAAATTGCGCTAAAAAACCAAGCCAGATCCTCCAAAACTGAGAGAAAGGCTAAAAAATCAAATTTGTATACAGATCCGCAACTATGTACACTAGGACTCATGGAAATTTGTGGTTAATACAAAGGAAAATCGTGGATATCCGTGACTCATAAAGGGACAAAGCGCGGATGCACTAGTAAAATTTGAAAAATAAAAAATCCAATCCTAAAGGAGGCTTCTAGAAAATTTGGAAAAAGTTTCTAGATGGAAAATGCTTTGACAAAAAAGTGTAGAAAAGAGGAAAATTTACAAAAATCAAAGACAAAAAAATACACCCTAAGACCGACCCCAACTAGGATAAAGATCCCCAGTATGGTCTCCTATTATGTTACGGGATGTTTCCCCGGTGACCTTGGGTCATGTCATAATAGAGAAAGACCATATATAAAAGACAAAAATATACCCTCACATACAACAATGCTATGATAAGAATAAATACGTTGAGAAGAGAGAGAGAGAGAGAGAGAGAGAGAGAGAGAGAGAGAGAGAGAGGCCTCACACCTTGTATCCTACATCTGATGTTGATCATCACACCTTGGGTCATGTCATAATAGAGAAAGACCATATATAAAAGACAAAAATATACCCTCACATACAAAAATGCTATGATAAGAATAAATACGTTGAGAAGAGAGAGAGAGAGAGAGAGGCCTCACACCTTGTATCCTACATCTGATGTTGATCATCACTCTCCACATTCGATGTTTCTCTTGATCTGCATTGGTATCAACTTGCAAAAGAAGACCAAGTCTATGCTAAAACAAGGTAGTTATAGATTAAAATCATACATATAATGTGAAAATATTCAAGTGAAGAAATCTAACAATACATCAACATATTGAAATCAATTTACACATGTATGGAGGAAAGAGAACTCTTTTATTGAAAATGGTAAAAGTGGGTAGTTACAACCTGACTCGAACCGCAGACACTACCTCAAAGCCAACTTCCCAGGTTCCTCTAATTATTCTTCAAGCATAAACTCAAACACCAAGATGGCCCTTCATCATATGACCCAAAATTGGTAGGGACACACCCTATGGTCATATAAGGGAGAATAAGGAGTGCTGGAACACTAGTTTCGAAACAAGGGTATGTTTCTCATCCTCTGTTGCTCAGAGGATGAATGGAGATAGAGAATCTTGCAAATTCAACAACATAACTTTGCAGATTGGTTGTCCCCCTTATATATTCCCTAAAAGGTGCCTTTATAACACTCTCAATGAGTTGAGGTGGTTGAATTCCATTTTTTTATGGGAGCAGGGGAGTTTGGGAATGATCCCAACCGAAAAAATCACTTGAAAATGCAGAATTATGTTAGTTTTCACATTTTTAGGGAATCTGTGGGTTGCACACTAGCAAAGCACAGATTTTTGTGGGTTTCAAACTGATGACCCATAGATGCAAATAACATTTTTTTTTTTTTATATTAATTTGATGCAAGGGGTGGGATTTATATTTTCAAGCTAGGGAAAGGGACTAAGCCATCTCACAAATGAAAATAATTTGGAAAATTGCAGCATAACAGGGCCAATTCCAATCAAATCAATAATCAACCATGGTTAGCTTTGGATGTTGTTGTGGTTCTAAGAGAAATTCACCCTTTACCTAAGCATCATGAATAGTTTCTCCCTAATTTTGACCCTAATAAAAGTGATCCAACTGAGTACTACATCCAGAAATTCATGTTTGTTGTTATATTGTTAAATGTATAAAATGAGGAAGGATATTTCCTTACACATTTAAAGGTAAAGAATCCACCTGGTATTTTTCAATACCTCAAGCTTGTATCACCAATTGGAATAATTTCAAGACAACTTTTATTGATAAATTCATAGAAGATAAGTCCCCAACAACTTTGGTGTCAGACCTCTCTAGAATTAAAATAGAAGCTAAGGAGAAAGTAAAATATTTTAATCAACGATTCCTTGATCTAATAAATAAAATCCCTCTTTCTTCCAAACCCATTAACAATGTATCAATTGAGTTCTACTCATCATCCCTTCTAGTTTCAATGGAATTTTTTATGAAAAGAGATGAGAAGAATATCCTGGAAGACACGTTCACAAAAGCTATTAAAGTTAAAAAAGATATATTGAGTCTAAAGGATAATCAAGTACTTGAATTCCACAAAGATAAATCCAATACCAAAAGTAAAGTGAATTCAACAAAACCTTGTCAAGACACTAAGGATCAAGACTACTTGAATATATAAAGCCTCCAAATAATCATAAATAATATCTCAAATGCCATCATTGATATCAAAATGAATGTAGGAGAAGGCTCCTTGAACCCAAAGAAATTCTCCACCTATGCTCCAAATAACATCACCCCTCATACAAACAATACTAACCCCCCTATTGAAGGAATTAATATGGAAGACTTCTTGAAATAATTCAAAATATGGGCTTCCAATGACCGAGCATCCTATAACCATGAGAGATGTGAACATGGGGAGGAGGAATCTAAGAAAACAGATCAAATTGAAGTTTATGGAGAGACATATGGCTAAGGAGGGAATTATTTTTGGGATATATTCAATGTACTACCTAGGGAGGAGGAAGAAGAAGTAGAATAAATTTATTTTTCTGAGAATGAGGTTACTACAAGGAGTAAAACTAAAACTTCTCCATTGAACTCTACTTATACCTCGGAACCCTCCAAAACATTAGTGAATCCCCACATGAATCATCCTAATAGTAAGTAGTATTTTCACCCCACTGGAACCTCTAAGTTGCAATATAAATTTCTGGAAGACATTAAAAGAATAAGGATAACATTTATCTTTTTTAACTCTTAAATTTCTCACAAATTCAAGAATTTTTTATTAACAACCTGTAAGGGTCACCTCCTATCAAAACCTGAGAAGGAGCTTGGGGAGAGAGTAAATAAAAGGAAGAGGTAATCCAAGGTAATAATACCGAGAAGAAAGATCCACATAAGAAATCAATTTTCAATGTCTCTTTGATAGGAAAAAGGTCAAAATCCACAACTCATCTTTTCTTGTTGACCTTCAAATTTTTCAATCAAATTTTTCATAATTGCATGGTTGATTTAGGTGCATCCTCTAACATAATATCATACATAGTTTTCCAAAAGTTGAATGCTAAAATTGAAGAATCTAATATTCAAATAATCCATTTATAATGATCAACTATGAAGGTCATGGGAGAGTTGAAAAAATTGTTAATTAGACTTGCATCCAACCGAAAGGTGCATCAAACAATTGACATTATTGTGGTGGATATACCTGAGACATATGCACTTTTGTTGAGTCGATACTGGTCAACCATGCTTAAGGGATATTTTTATATTGATTGGTCTCATCTCTGGCTACCTTATATTAGGAAGCAAAATAAAATAAGGGTGGAGAGAGAAAGATAAATGAAACACGTGGTTATAGACCTTAATGATCCAAATGAGCATGTCATGTTTAATCACTCAATCTTGGGTAATTACAGCTTAGACACATTTTTGGGAAATGTCACCATTGAAGTATCACCTTATGTGGAATTATATATGAAATTTGAACTCGTTTATTGCACTCAGATTTGTGATCCCAAATGTAACATAGTATATAGGTTGGATACTAACATTTGTGTACAAGATGACTTCGATACAAACACTAACACAAAAAATGATGAGATCAATTTTGAAAGAAAAAATAACCTGTGTCCACAAAGAAAATCAAGTGTAACCCTATAAATGTGGACCCTTTTCTTTGATGAATCCAAGTCTAATTAAGGAGCACGTGTTGGATACATCCTAAAATATACTAGAGGTAATAAAACTCTTATAGCATGTAGAATTGAATTTTGGTGCACCAAAAATACTGTCAAGTATGATGCCCTCATCCAAGGATTAAGAACAACAATAGATATTAAATTCAAATTGATAAAGGTGTTTGGATATTATGAAATTGTAATCAAATAGGTAATAAATACTATCCATTGCATCTCCAACCATATCAAACACTACGAGAAAGTGTTATATCATCAATTCCCACCATTAAAGCATTAATGATCCTATTAGCCTAGTCCATATCCTACTTACAGACACCTTTTACTCACACCTCCTTGAAATATTATAAAATTTTTGGAACTTGTATGCACTCTGCCAATTATGCAGCATGCATATATGCAAGTTTCCTAAAGAAAAGTTGTGTACATGTTAATAAATCCTCAAAATAAATTAGTTTTTCCTAACTAAAAGTTGAGTTCCAGGTTTGGTTAGTTTCCTAACTCCTTTTACCCATACTCAATCATCTCTAACCAACTAGAGATGGATTAAATAGAGCATTTTCTCCAAGTATATATTTAATGATTAAGTGCATATCAAAGAAACCAAATTATTTTATAATCGCCACCATGTATGCAAGCCTATAAACATCCTCTTATCTATTGGTTCTTGACCTAGAAACCCTTGTTTCCACCCTTTTTTGGACACCTCTCTATCTGACTAGGAGCCTCCTTGAATCCTCCTTGAGTTCATTGGTGAATCAAAGGTTGAAACCTCATTATAACAAAATCTTGGGTGGAGAGATCCAGATTCCTTTCGACAGATTAACATCGCTTCACTATAGGTAACTAATTGGTCTCCAAACTATTGTCTTTCAATAAGATGATCATTCCTTGGAAATGTTGTGTTCTCAATATTTAATTTGCATTTATTTAATATATGTTGTCTAAAACACTAGTTTCATTCGATTTATTTCAATATTAACGAGTTAGTTATTAGTATAACTACTTTTTCTCGTAGACTTGTTTTCTTGAGTTTTGTAGGTTGCAAAGGAAGCTATCGGGAAGGAGCGAATAAGGAAATCAGAGTTTTAGTGATCAAATCCATGTAACAGACATGGTCTCACCCTATCTCTGTTGAAAGAAGTGATCATCACTCCTAAACTTTCTTTATCTATATCTCCTACATAGGTTTCGATGAAACATTAACATGGTATCAGAGCTATGTTGCTTGGAGCAAGCTAGAGAATAAGAAAATCACAGTTTCAACGAGAAAATCCATGTAGCAGACACGGTCGCACCCTCTCTCTTTTGAAAGGAGTCACCCTTGCACCAAATATTGATCTAGATGGATCTCCTATGTAGGTTTCGATGAAACATTGACATGGTATAAAAGATACATTGCTTGGACAAAGCCATAAAATCCATAGAATAAAGAAATCATAGTTTTAGCGAGAAAATCTGTGTAACAGACACGGTCGCACCCTATCCCTATAACTCCAAGTCTTGAGGTTCAAACCTCACATCCCTGCCACTTCTCGCATTCTTTATTTTTCTTTGGAAATTTTCCATGATGCTGGTATATATTAATTTCATGCGCGTAGTAATGAATTGCAATACCCTTTCTGCATGGAAAACCAATCAGTAACAGAGAATTCTAGTGTGGCAATAAAGTGTGACAGAAAAATTTGGCACAGTGGGAAAACTCGGCGTGGCATTAAATTGCGACGAAAAAAATTGACGCAATAGAAAACAACAATGGGAGACTTAGCACAGTAGGAAATTGTGACGGAAAATTTCGGCATAGTGGAAAGCTCGGTGTGGCAGTAGGAAATTCAGAAGGAAGAAGGTTGACTATGAGAAGAAACAACTCGTCCAAAAACTTAGTTTGCAAGGAGCTACAAAATAATTTAAGCAATGGTTGAGAACAATGGAGGAGACATAACAAAATCAAAACAGAAGACTTACGTAACAACTAGAAGAAAATAACTTTTACGCGGTGAAGGGCTCTAGAGCTTGCTGAAAAAACCGTGGATGATGCACAAACTCTAAAAGTAAAGGAGAGGAATGAAGGGTGAACAATATTTATGCTTGAACATATACATAATTAAATCATGGAAAAGGATAGTAAATCCATGGCAACGATAAGTTCAAAAGAAGGTTGAATATTTATGTCGCAATCTCATGTGACAGGTATAGTTTTGAAGTGTGAAAAGTACAAATGATAGAAGTTCCATGATTGTTTAATTTTTTGACTTCATTATTAGGGAATGATTCTCATAATATCTTTCGACATTACCTTTATCCCAATCACTTCACTCAATTTTGGTACATAATTTCCACTTTTTTGACATGACTCGAGACTTAGGGAAGTGGACCTTTACGATTTAAATGTGGCGAACCTTACACCCCTTTAACCAGCTTATAGCCAGACCTGTTACTTGATAATTTCAAACCACTCTTTATTTGGTCACTGTCCTTATAAACTTTGACAGACTGACTATGACTCATCTAGGACTAAATATAACTGCAAAAATCATGGTGCTAACACACTACGACCCCCATCTTTGGAATCTCAGTAAATTGATGAATAATCCTGCTTGTTATTGATATGATTTTGTTGAGCCAAATGTAGCCCTGCTGGAAACAGATGACAATAAATTTTTTGGCTTCTTCCTTCCATCTCTCTAATTCAGTGACTTGTGGTGCTCCCAAAATATGTTTGATTCTGAATTTTTCTAGGAACTCAGTTTCAGGCTTCCAGTAGCCATTCTCCATCCCCCACTCTGTAAAATTATGTCATTGCTTGCTTCAGTCCAACTCCTCTAGTCGGGCATATTGTATATTTTACATATGAATTTGCAATGGTTTCCTTCTTGTTCTTTCAAATAGTTTCCTTGGTATTGACCCTTCCATTGCCTCTCTGACTTGTCCTCTCATTCTCGGCATTTCTATGTCCATATAGGTGGTATTTAGCTAGTCAATAGATGTTGCAAGTTCTCCTAGTTGCACGGTTGGATCTATACTCAGTTGCGGGGGATAAAATAATAATTAGGTGAATTCAAATATGTCCTCCAAATTTATAGGTGGTAGACCAAATTTCATATTAAATTCATCCAATTGTTCACTATATTCCTACACCTCTGTCATGATTACTAGAGATATGTCCAACTCATATGATTGAACTTCTAGGATATTTCTTAGTTCGAATTCTTGCGGATCTTGTCAATCATTAAATGGAGCAATATGTAATTGGTTATCATATGTATCGAGGCAGTTTCAAGTTGTACTGGTAGTTACAAAACGATCTTGTTTTTCACATCAGTTATTAATGTTACTGTTATTCTCATCCATCATTTCCTACCGGAACATGAATGCATCGTCTTTTCTGGAGTCATTTTTTTCGTGAATGGTGTTTTCTTTCGTTCAACTGACTAAGTCTCCTCTTTATATATCCAGCCGGTATATGGGTTGACCAACTAGATTTTTTACATCATCAGTTCTAAACTTGTTGAATCTACTTATTCGATGTTCTTGATGGATATCCTTCTCCTCCATTTTGTTGTGCTTACTCCCACTTGTATGATAACCACGCTCGCTTAATTTGGACATGTCTTGATCAATTGATTGTATTTTCAAGAGTATTTTTGTTATGTCGGGAGATGGGGTGGTGTGTCGATCATGTCTTCTTCTTCTTTTTCTATGGCTCGACTAGGGGCTTCTTTCTCTCTCCATTCTTCCTTTCGTTGTTTTTCTTTGATTCTTTGAGATCCCTTTAATACTAAACCATTCTTATGTCTATTGTTTATACATATATCTCTATACCCAAATTTTGGAACTGAATTTGGTTTATTATAATAAAAGTAGGATTTAGTTTCTTAATGATGTGATTAGTCCATTTTTTTTCTAACTTCAACCAATTTTTTCTCTCTCTGGTCGGTCGCTATTGGCATATTTTCCTGCTAATTTTTTCGAGTAGGGTTTGTTGCCTTCTATGTGTAGTATTTTTTTAAGTGGGTTCTATTAATTACTTTATTGAATGGATGCCCGGACAAGGTTTGGATTTGGACCACACCTATCGATCGAATGTCCTCAATAACATAAGTCCCAAGCCATGTTGTTTTTAACTTTCTCAGTTTTCCTTTTACTTGGTTGTCATATAAGAAGACCATGTCTCCATTTTTTATTTCCTTCTTCTTTAAGTGGAATTCATTCCATGACTTTTTTGTTGTTTTTTCACTTCCTCGTGATGCATTGCAATTACTCTTTCTTATTCTAGTTTATTTTATTGATACAGTCAGTCATTTATTCTTTTGTCCTGGTCGAATTTAGCCACAGTTGTTATTCTGTTAGAGTTGGACCAAAAAAGTAAAGGAATAATGACTTATTTCCCATAGAATAAATTGAAGGGAGTCTGTCCATTTTATCATTTGTAATAAGACCTATACGCCCACAAGACTGCAGGAGTTTTATCATCCCAGTCATTTTTGTCAACATCGCGGATTTTTATGAGTCCTTTATGCAGTGTTTTATTGAATACTTTGACAACCCCATTTTCTTGGGGGTGATATGATATTGTTCGTCTGTGGTCGATTAAAAACTTCTTTAGCGAGACTTGGATTGTTTCATTTATTAAATGTGTTACTTGGTCATTGATTAATGTAAGTGGACATCCAAACCTTGTGATTATATTCTCGTAAATGAACTTTGTCGCCACTTATTTGGTACATGATTCGACTAGTTCATCTTCTTCCCATTTGGTTACATATTCTACTACAATGATAATATATTTAGCACCGACTCTTTTTTCTCTTTGAGGGAAAGGTCCAACAAAGTTTTCTATTGAGACTTCAAATTCTCATTTAGAGTTTACTCAGGTTAGTGGCATCTCATTATTCCACAAAGGTTGACTGGGGCTTGATAACTATCACACTTTCTAACCTATTCCCAATAATATGTATGTAAGTTTGGTGACCACAGACCCTCCTGAAGTATTTTTTGATTTGTCTTGTTGGCTTGAAAGTGGGACCTAGTTGGTCTTGCATGAGCTTCATTGATAATGCTTTATCTTTCATGTTTGATGGCGCATATCCTTAGGATATCGTGTGGTCCCATTTTGTACATATATCCATTTATAATGGTGAATGGTGCTTCTTTTAGGGCTAACACCTTTTTTTTACTTGTTGGGAGATCATCTGGAGCCTTTCCTTCTTCCAAAAAGTTTGTTATCTCCTCCATATTTTTTGGTGCAACTTAAATTAGAGATAGATGTGCGTATGGAAGGTAATCATATATTCCTATAGGATCCTCTCATGTGTCAAGTCAGGATAAATGGTCGGTTCAGACATTCATCTTCCCAGGTCGGATGATTATATCAAATTCAAATTCCTGGAATAATAGTAGCTAATGGAAGATCTTTCCTTGTTGAACTGATTTATTAAATAAATACTTTAGTGCTTGATGATCTGTAAAGAATGTGAAAGGATTGGAGAGTAGGTAATGTCAAAACTTTTGTAGTAAAAATATCATTGACAAATCTTCCCTTTTCGCGGTCGAAAAGTTTCTTTTTTCTTTGTTCAATTTTCAAGTGGTGTACACATTTGGGTGATCAACTATTTCGTCATATTTTTTTGCTAGAACCTATCTGACAACAACGTTTGAGGCATTAACAAGGAAGTGAAACCTTATCGACCAATCAAGAAATTTTAATATAGGATCTTCAACTAGTTTTTTCTTTAAGAATTTGAATGATTCCTAGCAGTCTCTACTCCATATGAACTCGACTTCTTTTCTAAGCATCTCATCCATTGGGAATGTGATATCTAAATAATGGAGTATAATTTTTTTGTAATATCCCATGTGTCCAAGGAATATTAATTTATTTATGATCTATGGGTGGCTTCAAGTCGAGGATGATCTTGATCTTTTCCATGTCGAATTTTACTCCGTCTTTTCATACCACATGTCCTAACAGAATGCCAATTGGTGTGTGAAAATGCACTTCTTAATGTTAAGGGGTAGTTGGATTTCTGTGTTGGACACACCAACTACACTGAGAGGGGGGGGGTTAACAGTGTAAGGCTCTTTTTCCCAAAACTTCCCTCTTACACAAAACTCATTAGTTAGCAATCACCATTAACTCGTTAACCATTGTTGTCTTTTATAACCAGTTCAATGTGAACACATATCAACAACATATATCAGCAATATATCATCAACAAATCATCACCACAAGGAACAAAAAGAACACAAGATGTATATACAATTTTCTTTTTATTACACACTTCAATCTTGGGGGGTTTTCAGCAACAACTTAATAGAGTACAACTCTATAAGAGCACCAGCTCTGTAATGAAAGAATCATCTTACACCCTCATCACCAACTGAGATGAGTCAAAAATCCTCAACATATATCAAGTTGTCACAGGTATGCAACCTCTTGGTAGTGCAACATGCATATGTACGTGCCCTACCCATAGTACAGCCCGCGTATGTATGCGGTCAGTCTATACTACAACCTGCATATACTTCTGAGCAACTTAGGATTTTTCTTTTACTTCACACACTCAGATCCTCTGCAACCTGCAATCACATTCTCTTATGTCTTCCACTGTCCAAACTGACCCACATCCAATCACAACACATCCAAGCTCTTCAACAACTTACTCATGCTCCTCAACCATACAATATGAATGCTACTCAATCATGTATAAAAAATTAACATACTATAGAAATCATATCAACATTGAATCATAAGAGTGTTTCTCACTCTATCAACCAACACAAACCACATCACAACATCCATAACAAGAATGCCTTAAGCATTAACAGTATCTATCAAGACAACAATATAACCATACCAGACTCTCAGTGATAGATCTGAGCCCATAGAATGCATATCTAGAACCTGGTTCTTTCTTCAAGACCATGTCATCAGCTTACATACCAATCTTCATGACTTCATCCACTGTATGTGCCATGTCTTCATACAACCTGTGTATATACGCACCCTGGCCGACTACAACCCGCGTATACCTCAAAAACTAGGGTTTCTAAACCTCTGAGACTTATGTCGTCATGATCTCAAACATGTCGAAGCTTTGATGTGTTCATGAGATCCTCCATACCCTCTCTCTCTCAGAATAGATCTTCAATCATGCTCAAGAGATACACACAAAGATCTCACAAAAGATACACAAGAAATACTTTTCACAAGAGACCCTTGCCTCTTATTTATACTCTCCAAGTAGTTATCTTCTAGTTCACTTAACCCACTTCTAGGTCACTTAACCTATTTTTAGGTCACTTAACCTATTTTCCTCTTTTTAGGGTTAACCACTTTCCATAAATAGAAAGTTCTCCATTACTTTATCATTTAAATATTTCCACTTGACTTTGTCACCTCACTTTATCATTTAAATAATCTTGTTTGATTTTTCCACATCACTTTATTATTTAAATAATCCTCCTTGACTTTGTCACTTCACTTTATAATTTAAATAATAATTTCTTCTTTGAAAACTCTTTGACTTCTTTGACATTTTGGGGCTTCAAGCCAACATATGAGGGTCCTTCATCTTCGTAGGGCCATAACTCTCAAACTATGAGAAGTTATGTGACATTCCACATATCACCGGAAATGGCATGACAATAACTATCCATCTAGGATAGTTTCGCCAACAATTTCACTGATCTTCATCTCATTATTCCACATATAAGCATAACCATATTTCAAGGATAACTCATCCATAAAGAGTCTTCCCGTGAGGGATTTCACCATAAGGGGACCACTTTGGAGTTCATCCATTTGTGCACCTTATCAACCATGATAAGACAAAAAATAATGATTCAACTATGCATCATATCAATGACTATGATTACACTTGTCATCTAT
>JZKD02S1236296.1:0-12357 GCA_000966675.3 Picea glauca | reverse complement strand
GTATAAGTAGAATTATGGAACCATTGTCACACTATCGCTGTGAGATATACTGATGTAAACCTCTACCAATAAACTTGCACCAAACAACCTGTACCAATAACATGAACCATGTATCAACCATTCGTCAACCTCTACCTCAACCTGTAATCAACTTGTACCATAAACAAGTGCATCAACCATGCACCAAACTTAGAAAGAATCATCAAAACAATTTATCTTCCCTTGAATTCCAGCCTTCTTTAATTCACCTTCCCTTTGAAATTCGTCTTAGATATCCTTTGGTTACCTCAATCACCTATAGATATTCAATATGCTCAAGTGTAATTAAAATGAGATAGCCTTGCCTCTTATTTATACTTTCATGTAGCTTCCTCAAGGGGTTACCTTTTAACCATATTAACCCAATTTCCTTATTTTAGGGCTAATCCACTTCTAACCACTTTGCATAATTAGAATGTTCTCCATTTACTTTATTATTTAAATGATCCTCCTTGACTTTGTCACTTCACTTTATTATTTAAATAATCATCTTTGACTTTGCCACTTCACTTTATTATTTAAATAATCCTCTTTGACTTTGTCACCTCACTTTATTATTTAAATAATCCTTTTTTACTTTGTCACTTCACTTTATTATTTAAATAATTTCTTTTTTGCAAGCACCTTGAATTATTTGACCTTTTGGGGCTTCAAGCCAACATATGAAGGTCCTCCAAATTTGTAAGGCCATAACTTTCAAATCGTGAGGAGTTATGTGACGTTCCATATACCACCAGAAATGACATGGCATGTACTATCCATCTAGAATAGTCTTACCTGCAAATATATCAAAACTCATACCATTATACATCAAACAAACTTGGGTCCATTACCCAAATATTTATGCTACCGGACTTTCTTCAAGGGGTGACATCAACAAAAACCAACCTAATTAATCAACAATCTCCCCCTTTGACATTGATGGAAACACTCTAATACAATACAAAAATCATATCACGCATGCTCCCTCTAGAACCATGTATGCATTTATGTGACCAATTCTCCCCCTGGAACCATGCCTTTGTCCTCTGCATCTGATAAATCTCCCCCTTTGTCATCAATGACAAAGGTATCTTTCCATTCTGGCTGCTCCCCCTAACTGACTCGTCTGATATCCCAACTTGAACTATCCTCTTTATGGTGCTTCCTCATGTACATCTAAGACATATAAGATAAGCATTCAAAACCATTCATTTTGGAGTATAAATAACTATGAGTCTCTGGAAAAGATACTCAAAGGCTTCCCGTGGAAGTGGTTTTGTAAATATGTTTGCCACTTGTTCTTTTGCGCCCACATATTCAACTCTGATGTTCTTTTCTACAACATGTTTTCGTATAAACTGATACTTGATTGTAATGTGCTTCGTTGTGGAGTGCATCACCAGGTTCTTTGAGATATTGATGGCGCTTGTATTATCACAATAGATTGGAATGGTATCATCATACTCAACCTATATATCTGCCAGAGTTTGTTTCATCCATGGAACCTGTGTACAACATGTTGTTCCTGCAATATACTCTGCCTCGGTTGTAGATAAATATATTAATGATTGTTTCTTTCTTAACCATGATACTAAAAACTCAACCAAGTAGAACGTTTCTCCATTTCTTCTTCGTTGGTCATCAATTAAACCTGCCCAATATGCATCTATGTATGCAATAAGTGATAGATCATTTCCTCTTGGATACCGTAATTCAAACTCTTTTATTCCTTTGAGATATCTGCAAATCCTTTTCACTACTAATACATTTGATCCATTTGGTTCTGCTTGAAGTCGTGCCACCTCTCCAACTGCCTGCATTACATCTGGTATGGATGTTGTCACATATAGTAGGCTACCAATCATTGACATGTATTTCCTCTGATCTGTAGACTTTGAATCATCATCTTTGCTCAACTTGCAACGGGTTTGCATGGGAGTGATAACTGGTTTGCAATCTTCCATTCCAAACCTCTTTAGCATTTCTCTGATATACTTGGTTTGGGAAATAAAAATTCCTTGGTTGCTTTGATGTATCTAAAAAGCCAAAAAGAAGGATAGTTCTCCAAGTAATGACATTTCAAATTCATTATGCATGTCCTCTGCAAATTTCTGGATTAACCTATCATCAACACCTCCAAAAATAATATCATCAACGTAAACTTCAATTAATAAAATACTATCTTGAGTTACCTTGATGTAGAGGTTGTTGTATGCACTTCCTTTTATGAACCCTTCCTGCTATAGATATTTATCTAGTCTATAGTACCATGCTCTAGGAGCCTATTTTAGACCATACAAGGTCTTCTTTAATTTACACACATAATCCACGTTCTCTGACAACTGAAATCCTTCTGGTTGTTCAATGTAGACTTCTTCTTCAAGTTCCCCATTCAGAAAACTTGATTTTACGTCCATCTGATACACTTTAATATTTTTGGAGCATACATAAGCTAAAAGAAATCGTCTTGCTTCCATTCTTGAAACTGGGAAAAAATTCTCTTCAAAGTCGATTCCTTCAACCTGTGCATATCCTTTACATACCAATATAGGTTTGTTCCTTGTAACCTTCCCATCTTCATTCAATTTATTCTTGTATACCCACTTTGTGTCTATCACATTCTTATCCTTTGGTCTTGGAACCAATTCCTAAGTGTCATTTTTCTCTATTTGATCCAATTCTTCATTCATGGCCTTATTCCAAAAGTCATCCTTACTAGCCTCTTCAAAATAGGTTGGTTCAATCAGAGATGAGAGTGCTAGGTGTGTTTGTTCTAGTGAATGTATTCTTCTTCTAGTCTCGACTCGTGCATCTTTGTTTATGATAATATGATTTGAAGGATGATTCTTCTGTACTCGTCTACTAGGTGTCTTTGGAGACACTTCTTGAACTTTCTCTTCTGCTTCTATCATATCCTATTCATCATCCCCTTCTACTTGTTTTTCATTTTCTTCTTCTTCTTCGTAAATTTGTTTCATTGATTCATTTTCTTCTTCCTTTAATTCTTGTCTGCTTGTTTCATCAATTGTTACGTTGATGTTTTCCACAAATTTGTTCAATATCAGGTTGTAACACTTATATGCTTTCCTTGTACTTGAGTAACCAAAAAGTACTCCTTTTTCCACATGAGAGTCAAACTTTCCCATTCTTCCATCTTCTCTTTTGATGTAGCATTTGCTTCCAAAAACTCTGAAGTTCTTCACATTTGTTGGTCTTCCCTTCCATAGCTCGTAGGGACTTTTTCTAGTGTTGTTTTTTAGCATTACTCTATTTTGAATGTAAGTTGTTGTATGCACTTCATGTGTCCAAAATATATCTATCAATTTGGAATCCATTAGCATTGTTTGAGCAATTTCCTATACTATCATGTTATTCCTTTCAACAACTCCATTCTGTTGAGGTTTCCTAGAAACAGAGAATTGCCTTTCTATTCCATGTCGGTTGCAATAGTCCATAAATTTCTTTGAAGTGAACTCTCCTCCATTATCAAATCTCAAGCATTTGATTTTTGAATCGATTTCATTTTCAACCATTTCCTTGTAGACCTTGAAGTTTTCAAAATCTTTTGACTTATTCATGAGAAAGAAAATTGTAGTCATTCTTGTATAATCATCAAATAATAACATAAAGTATTTCTCACCTTTTAAACCCTTTGTTGTAGTTGGTACAACTAGATCAATATGCACAATTTCTAATGGTCTTGTTGTTGAATGTTCTTTTGATTTAAACCTGGTCTTTGTTTTCTTTCCTTGTTGACAATGCTTGCATAAAGTGTTGGTTGGTTTCGTGATCTGGGACATTTCTCTAACTGCTTCCCTTTTGCTGACTTTGAAAAGATTATCAAAATGTATGTGACCCATTCTTCTGTTCCATATCCAAATTTCATCTTCCTTTCCTAGGAAACACTTTTCATTTCCAATTTCACTTAATAGATATATGTTGCTTGAAGTTCTCGTAGTTGTTGCAATCAATTTTCCCGAACCTTCTTTTCTTATCTCGCACTTTTTTGAATCGAAAGTAACTTTATGACCTTGGTGACACATTTGAATCACACTTGGAAGATTGTGTTTCATATCTTCTACTAGTAGAACATTTTTTTCCTTGGTATTCTTGTTCCCAATTTTGACTGTGCCTTTTCCAATGATTTTAGCTTAATCATCATTTTNGGTTACCTCAATCACCTATAGATATTCAATATGCTCAAGTGTAATTAAAATGAGATAGCCTTGCCTCTTATTTATACTTTCATGTAGCTTCCTCAAGGGGTTACCTTTTAACCATATTAACCCAATTTCCTTATTTTAGGGCTAATCCACTTCTAACCACTTTGCATAATTAGAATGTTCTCCATTTACTTTATTATTTAAATGATCCTCCTTGACTTTGTCACTTCACTTTATTATTTAAATAATCATCTTTGACTTTGCCACTTCACTTTATTATTTAAATAATCCTCTTTGACTTTGTCACCTCACTTTATTATTTAAATAATCCTTTTTTACTTTGTCACTTCACTTTATTATTTAAATAATTTCTTTTTTGCAAGCACCTTGAATTATTTGACCTTTTGGGGCTTCAAGCCAACATATGAAGGTCCTCCAAATTTGTAAGGCCATAACTTTCAAATCGTGAGGAGTTATGTGACGTTCCATATACCACCAGAAATGACATGGCATGTACTATCCATCTAGAATAGTCTTACCTGCAAATATATCAAAACTCATACCATTATACATCAAACAAACTTGGGTCCATTACCCAAATATTTATGCTACCGGACTTTCTTCAAGGGGTGACATCAACAAAAACCAACCTAATTAATCAACAATCTCCCCCTTTGACATTGATGGAAACACTCTAATACAATACAAAAATCATATCACGCATGCTCCCTCTAGAACCATGTATGCATTTATGTGACCAATTCTCCCCCTGGAACCATGCCTTTGTCCTCTGCATCTGATAAATCTCCCCCTTTGTCATCAATGACAAAGGTATCTTTCCATTCTGGCTGCTCCCCCTAACTGACTCGTCTGATATCCCAACTTGAACTATCCTCTTTATGGTGCTTCCTCATGTACATCTAAGACATATAAGATAAGCATTCAAAACCATTCATTTTGGAGTATAAATAACTATGAGTCTCTGGAAAAGATACTCAAAGGCTTCCCGTGGAAGTGGTTTTGTAAATATGTTTGCCACTTGTTCTTTTGCGCCCACATATTCAACTCTGATGTTCTTTTCTACAACATGTTTTCGTATAAACTGATACTTGATTGTAATGTGCTTCGTTGTGGAGTGCATCACCAGGTTCTTTGAGATATTGATGGCGCTTGTATTATCACAATAGATTGGAATGGTATCATCATACTCAACCTATATATCTGCCAGAGTTTGTTTCATCCATGGAACCTGTGTACAACATGTTGTTCCTGCAATATACTCTGCCTCGGTTGTAGATAAATATATTAATGATTGTTTCTTTCTTAACCATGATACTAAAAACTCAACCAAGTAGAACGTTTCTCCATTTCTTCTTCGTTGGTCATCAATTAAACCTGCCCAATATGCATCTATGTATGCAATAAGTGATAGATCATTTCCTCTTGGATACCGTAATTCAAACTCTTTTATTCCTTTGAGATATCTGCAAATCCTTTTCACTACTAATACATTTGATCCATTTGGTTCTGCTTGAAGTCGTGCCACCTCTCCAACTGCCTGCATTACATCTGGTATGGATGTTGTCACATATAGTAGGCTACCAATCATTGACATGTATTTCCTCTGATCTGTAGACTTTGAATCATCATCTTTGCTCAACTTGCAACGGGTTTGCATGGGAGTGATAACTGGTTTGCAATCTTCCATTCCAAACCTCTTTAGCATTTCTCTGATATACTTGGTTTGGGAAATAAAAATTCCTTGGTTGCTTTGATGTATCTAAAAAGCCAAAAAGAAGGATAGTTCTCCAAGTAATGACATTTCAAATTCATTATGCATGTCCTCTGCAAATTTCTGGATTAACCTATCATCAACACCTCCAAAAATAATATCATCAACGTAAACTTCAATTAATAAAATACTATCTTGAGTTACCTTGATGTAGAGGTTGTTGTATGCACTTCCTTTTATGAACCCTTCCTGCTATAGATATTTATCTAGTCTATAGTACCATGCTCTAGGAGCCTATTTTAGACCATACAAGGTCTTCTTTAATTTACACACATAATCCACGTTCTCTGACAACTGAAATCCTTCTGGTTGTTCAATGTAGACTTCTTCTTCAAGTTCCCCATTCAGAAAACTTGATTTTACGTCCATCTGATACACTTTAATATTTTTGGAGCATACATAAGCTAAAAGAAATCGTCTTGCTTCCATTCTTGAAACTGGGAAAAAATTCTCTTCAAAGTCGATTCCTTCAACCTGTGCATATCCTTTACATACCAATATAGGTTTGTTCCTTGTAACCTTCCCATCTTCATTCAATTTATTCTTGTATACCCACTTTGTGTCTATCACATTCTTATCCTTTGGTCTTGGAACCAATTCCCAAGTGTCATTTTTCTCTATTTGATCCAATTCTTCATTCATGGCCTTATTCCAAAAGTCATCCTTACTAGCCTCTTCAAAATAGGTTGGTTCAATCATAGATGAGAGTGCTAGGTGTGTTTGTTCTAGTGAATGTATTCTTCTTCTAGTCTCGACTCCTGCATCTTTGTTTATGATAATATGATTTGAAGGATGATTCTTCTGTACTCGTCTACTAGGTGTCTTTGGAGACACTTCTTGAACTTTCTCTTCTGCTTCTATCATATCCTCTTCATCATCCCCTTCTACTTGTTTTTCATTTTCTTCTTCTTCTTCGTAAATTTGTTTCATTGATTCATTTTCTTCTTCCTTTCATTCTTGTCTTCTTGTTTCATCAATTGTTACGTTGATGTTTTCCACAAATTTGTTCAATATCAGGTTGTAACACTTATATGCTTTCCTTGTACTTGAGTAACCAAAAAGTACTCCTTTTTCCACATGAGAGTCAAACTTTCCCATTCTTCCATCTTCTCTTTTGATGTAGCATTTGCTTCCAAAAACTCTGAAGTTCTTCACATTTGTTGGTCTTCCCTTCCATAGCTCGTAGGGACTTTTTCTAGTGTTGTTTTTTAGCATTACTCTATTTTGAATGTAAGTTGTTGTATGCACTTCATGTGTCCAAAATATATCTATCAATTTGGAATCCATTAGCATTGTTTGAGCAATTTCCTATACTATCATGTTATTCCTTTCAACAACTCCATTCTGTTGAGGTTTCCTAGAAACAGAGAATTGCCTTTCTATTCCATGTCGGTTGCAATAGTCCATAAATTTCTTTGAAGTGAACTCTCCTCCATTATCAAATCTCAAGCATTTGATTTTTGAATCGATTTCATTTTCAACCATTTCCTTGTAGACCTTGAAGTTTTCAAAATCTTTTGACTTATTCATGAGAAAGAAAATTGTAGTCATTCTTGTATAATCATCAAATAATAACATAAAGTATTTCTCACCTTTTAAACCCTTTGTTGTAGTTGGTACAACTAGATCAATATGCACAATTTCTAATGGTCTTGTTGTTGAATGTTCTTTTGATTTAAACCTGGTCTTTGTTTTCTTTCCTTGTTGACAATGCTTGCATAAAGTGTTGGTTGGTTTCGTGATCTGGGACATTTCTCTAACTGCTTCCCTTTTGCTGACTTTGAAAAGATTATCAAAATGTATGTGACCCATTCTTCTGTTCCATATCCAAATTTCATCTTCCTTTCCTAGGAAACACTTTTCATTTCCAATTTCACTTAATAGATATATGTTGCTTGAAGTTCTCGTAGTTGTTGCAATCAATTTTCCCGAACCTTCTTTTCTTATCTCGCACTTTTTTGAATCGAAAGTAACTTTATGACCTTGGTGACACATTTGAATCACACTTGGAAGATTGTGTTTCATATCTTCTACTAGTAGAACATTTTTTTCCTTGGTATTCTTGTTCCCAATTTTGACTGTGCCTTTTCCAATGATTTTAGCTTAATCATCATTTTTGAAGGAGACTAATCCATATCCTTCCTTTCTTAATGTAAAAAACCTATCTCTATCACCTGTCATGTGTTTTGAACATCCAATTTCAACATATCAACCATGTTTCTTCTGCTTAGATTGTAGAGCGAGTGAGCACTCTTCATTGCTATATTGATTATGTTTTCTTATCCATGTCCTTTTCTGAAGTTCTTTTTTGTGATTGTTTTTGTTCTGTTGTGGTTCTCTAGGAGGGACTACCACTCTGCAATATTTGGCCATGTGTCCAAAGTTGTTACATTTGTAGAATTCCACTTTAGTGCTCAAAGATTCAAACATGTTGTAAATGTTTCTCTTTGTTTCACTAGGCCTTCTTGGATAACCCTTTTGTGTATGACTTTCAAAGTTGTTTATGTTCTTGTTTTTCTCTCTGCAATTCACAGCTTTATGTCCAAAATTATTACATGCATAACATAAACCAAAAAATATAGTTTGATACATGGGAGTTGAATATATTCTAAAAGGAGGTACTCTTATGAATCCTTCTTCTTCCTGAGGCCTATTTGATTCTGAAATCTGAATCTTCTCGGTGGAAGAGTGTCCTTGTAATTTTCTTTGTAGACATTCATATCCCCTTTGATTGTTTCTGCATAGATTTTTGGATATGTTTCTTGTTTTGTTGTTTTAGATATTGATCCCTTTTCTGTCTAATTGTACTCAAGTCTGGACTTGTCATGATGAGGTTTTTGAATACTGATAATGTCATTCAAAAATTTTGAGTTGTTCTGCATATTTTTCTTTCGAAGATCCTTTCTTAATGTGACAATTTTTTCTTCCAAATTTTCAATGATCGTGCCTCTTCCTTCTAGATGTTCTTTGAGTGCTTCTTCAATTCTTTTATCTTCTTCAATTTGAACCTTCAAATTTGTGATCATTTGTTCTAGTTCATGAGTGTCTTCTCTCTTATCTAGTTTTGCTTTTAGTTTCTTTATTTTCTTCTTTTCTCTTCTGATAACTTCTATGGAACACAACAATTCTTCTCGGTAGTCAATTTCTGCCTCTTCATATTCTTCTTCAGCCTCTTCATATTCTTCTTCGTCCTCTTCATATTCTTTTTCGAAGTCTTCTTTATCAGAGTCTTCTACTGCCATGAATAGAACTCTTTCAGTCTCGCTGCCACTAACTTTATCTTCATCTGATGATGAAATGTCTTGTTTGGTGCATAATCGTTTATTGAAAACTTTATTTGTGGTTGTTTTGCCTTTATATGTTTGTTTTCTATTTGAGTAACCTTCATCATTTCTCTTTTTCTTATGATGGAATTTGTTAGCAAAATGACCAATACCATCACAATCAAAACAAATCAAATGAATCTTACCTCTATACATGTCCTTGGTTCCCTTGTTCAATCTTCTAACAAAGTTGGTCACTTCTTCATCATCTTTTGAGATGTCACTGCTGTTGTTATTTTCTTTTTCTTTTTTCTTTCCCTCTTGCTTTGACCTTTTGGATTCTTTGAAGACTGATTCTTTTATATCTGGATTTTTTTGTTCAGTTCTCATTTCACATGCTATGAACATTTCATGTAGTTCGTCCATTCGTATTGATTTTAGATATGCTCTTTCTTCTAGTGTTGATATCTTAGGGTCAAATCTCATAGGAAGACATCTTAGTACATTTTGAACAATTATTGATTCTTTGATTTCTTCTCTCAAACCCAAGATTTCATTTATTGTTTCATTGAATCGTAAAAAGTAACCTGCAATATTCTCATCTTCCTTCATCTTTAATTGTTCAAACTGACCTCTGTAAGTTTGAAGCTTTGTTGCTCTGACTTTTGAATCTCCTTCATAAATATTTTTTATTTTTTCCCAAATATCTATAGAGGATTTACAATGTGAAACTTTGGTGAATATTGATTTTCCAAGATCATTTAGAAGTGCATTTGTGTCTTTTGAATTATTTTGACTGAGTTTCATTGCTTTGTCATTTGTCGGGGGAACTGATGGTGATGTGTATCCATCTACAATTGATTGTCAAATTTCAAATCCATGTGCCTGTATATATGTATTCATCTTTATTCTCCAAAATGCATACTTATGTCCATTAAGTTGTGGTATTCCATTTGTATACATGTTGTTTCTCTCCATGATCTACCTTTTAGTGGTTAAACTGATTTCTGAAGGAACCTGCTTTGATTCCAATTATTGGATTATTGAGAGGGGGCGTGAATCAGTAATAGAGCAGTCTAATCCTTTTTAACCATATAACTCAAGTGTTATATCAATGTAGCATTATCATCCAATATTTTCATATTAAATAAACAATGAACAAATGAATAATCATACACATACATAGTACACCGGTGTGTTTACGTGGAAACCCAAAGTGGGAGAAAACCACATAATGTTTTTTCTTATATGTCTTGAAGAATTACATTCATTGGAAACACCAACTTCCTTTATTTTCTAGATGCAACTAGAAGGAGGATCCAACCCCATAGTTTCTCAGGCTACAACCTAAGGGAAGCTCCAACTCCCCAATTCTTTGGCTACAACCAGAAGGAGGCTACAACCCCCTATGTTCTCCGACTACAATTGGAAGGTGGATACAACCACTTGTCCTTTCCCCATCGAACCACCCTGACATATAAGTAGAATGATGGAACCACTGTCACACTATCATTGTGAGATATACTGTTGTAAACCTATACCAATAAACCTACACCAAACAACTTGTACCAATAACATGAACCATGTATCAACTATGCATCAACATGTACCTCAACTTGTAATCAACCTATACCATAAACAAGTGCATCAACCATGCACCAACCTTAGAAAACATCATCAAAAGAATTTATTCTCCCTTGAATTTCGGCCTTCTTTACTTTACCTTCCCTCTAAAATTCAGCTTAGATATCCTTTGGTTACCTCAATCACCTGTAGATATTCAATATGCTCAAGTGTAATTAAAATGAGAGAGCCATGCCTCTTATTTATACTCACATGTAGCTTCCTCAAGGGGTTACCTTTTAACCATCTTAACCCAATTTCTTTATTTTAGGGCTAACCCACTTCTAACCATTTTCCATAATTAGAAATTTCTCCATTTACTTTAATATTTAAATAACCCTCCTTGACTTTGTCACTTCACTTTATTATTTAAATAATCCTCTTTGACTTTGTCACTTCACTGTATTATTTAAATAATCCTCTTTGACTTTCTCACTTTAATTTATTATTTAAATAATCCTCTTTGAATTTGTCACCTAACTTTATTATTTAAATTATCCTTTTTTACTTTGTCACTTCAATTTATTATTTAATCAATTTCTTCTTTGTAAGCACATTGACTTCTTTGACCTTTTGGGGCTTCAAGCCAACATATGAGGGTCCTCCAAATTTGTAAGGCCATAACTCTCAAACCGTGAGGAGTTATGTGATGTTCCACATACCACCAGAAATTGCATGACATGTACTATCCATCTAGAATAGTTTTACCTGCAAATATATCAAAACTCATACCATTATACATCAAACAAACTTGGGTCCATTAACCAAACCTTTTTGTTATTGGAATTCGCCACTGAACTTTCTTCAAGGGTTGACATCAATGACAACCAATCCAATTAATCAAAACACCTCTTCTCTACTGCACCAGTTTCTGATAGCTCTTTGATTGGTGAAATGTGTAGCCTAGGAAGAATAACCTCCATTGGCATTACTGCTTCTTTCCCATAGAACAAACTGAAAGGTGTTTGTCTTGTCAACTTCTTACTTATAGTCTTATAAGCCCATAATACTGCAAGAACTCTAAAGTCCCAACCATCTCTCCCTAAATTGAAAATATTTGTCAAGGCATTCTCCAAGATCTTATTAAACGTTTTAACGGTTCCATTGGCATGAGGGTGATATGGGGTACTTCTTTGGTGATGAATCTGGAACTCCTTAGTTAATGTTGCAATTGTTGTATTTAGAAAGTGTGTACCTTGATCACTCAGCAATATGCACAGACATCCAAATCTTGTGGCTACATTTTGAAACAGAAATCACGCAGCAGTTTCCGCAGTATAGTTTGTAACTGGGGATGCTTCTGCCCACATTTTCAAATACTCTGTCATAGTAATGATGTACCTTTCCCCTGATCTTCTTTCTTGTAGGTTGATTGGCATGTTAAGAACCAAATATCAATATAGCATAGAAAATATTCAGAAAAAGTACTCAACGCCTTGAAAAAGAGAGAATTTCAGATAATAAGCCTCTTCAAGGGGGCAACCTCCTTTTACCC
>JZKD02S1236285.1:0-12357 GCA_000966675.3 Picea glauca | reverse complement strand
CACCTGCACAAGTTGATCCCACCACATGGATGCTTTTCCTTTCAATTGATACATAAAAATTCTTCCTTCTGCATGAGAGGAATAATTTTGCAGTTGGAAATATTTCCTCATGCCAAGTAACCATGTCTTGACATCTTCCTCCTTCTTATGTTCTCCATCAAATGTAGGAGGCTTAATCTTGTTCATTTCGCCCTTCATTTCATCCACTCTAGATATCCTGTTATTTCTGGTAGGAGATGGGATTGAACAACTGTGTTCCCTCCTCTTGGAGCAACCTTGGGAGTGATGATGGTGTCTACCAACACTCCTTGATCTTCTTCCCTCGGAATTCTAGTGACTCCCTATTTTGCTCGAGTCGCTCTCCTTGTACAACTTCTTTTCTATTCTCTCCAGACTCTTCATCAACTTTAAGTTGAATTCTCCATGCTAATCCTTAGATTTCATGAGCTTTCTGCTATCTAATTGGTGAGTTTGAGCATCTTTCTGCAATATTTCAATGATTTTCATCATATGCCCTTCCTTATCTATCTCTTCTCCATGCCCATTGGAGCTTGACCCTTCAACTCCCAAATGAACATCCATTATTTTTTCTTCAATCTACGAATTGGAAGCATTCTGTGTCTCCTCCATTTCTTTGCACTCAGTGGAAACTCTATTCAGTTCTAGCACTCGTTAAACTTCTGCAACATAATGTGAAGACAACTAGAATTTTTCAGGTCATCATTCCTTAACAAATCCCACAACATTCATAAAAAAATCTGATTCAATAAAACATTCAGTTTTCATTTTCTATGATTCTTGTTCAATCAAGAATCCCCGTAGATTTCTTCTTTTAGAGCTCTTCTCTACTATATTTTCGAGCACTAACCCCTTTCTCTCAGTTTATCCAACCCATGCAACCATGGCTTGTGACCAAGCACTAGATCAATAAGTGCACACTCGGGCCTTCGACCTTCGGCTTCGGAAGACCTCCAAGCATAACACAACAATCACTTAGAGTTCTGAGTTATCGAACTTGTGTAGTAGGATGCATCAACGGTCCATGACTACCCAACATCCTACAATTGACACTTACTGTGGAACCTCAGGCATCTAAGTTCCAGGAATTCAGGAATTTGGAAGATTTCACATCTGCACACCTCGAACCATTAATCTCCGAACACTTCCATGACACTTTGTTGACGTCATTATGTTACATCACTTACACTTTTCCAAAATGCAGGGGCATGCAATGGTGGTTTGGAGTAACCCGCCTTTCATCTTGCAATTCATCTGATGCTGACACGTAACCCCTCGGTGAAACCACGGTTTTAATTGAGGGACTACCTTGGACAATTATATTCCGTGCAACTTGGGCCCCCACAATGTCTCCTGGCCATTGATCTTGATGTATCGCGATAAACACCACTGTGGGTCTTCCAACCCTTAACTTCGTTACGTAACCTCAAGTCCCACTCACCATGCTCACACAGGATGCCACATGGTGGAATACTAGCGACTAATACGCGGCCCATTCATATGGGTGACACTCGTTAAGTTCCAAATTCCATCCCAATCTTCCACGGGTTCTAAACCCACTGACACATGGCACACATCCTATGTGTCCATGTCACCTCCATGTGACATCATCATGACTCACCACTTCGGCGCTTCGGGATTCGGGAGTTTCAACTCCTCTACGCTCACTTCTGCTTGGAGTGCTTTCCACCAGATTTCACGATACATTGATGCGTGTCCTCCTTCATGATCAACGACTATGAGTGACTTTGACACTTTGGGCTTCGGGAGTTTCAAACTCATAGAACTTGCCTCCTCCCAAAGTACTTCCACCCGAAGTACACGATCTCTTGACGCGTGTCCTTCAAAATGAACGGTTGCGATCTACTTCGAGACTTCAGGAGTTTGTCACACTCCACACTTGAAATCCTCCAAAGTGACTTTCCTTTGACTTCTTGGACACAGATCTAACGGTCAGGTTCTTTCCCTACGATCTACGGTGTAGATATTCTTCGAAAGTTTGTACCTCAGCGCATTCCACTTCTCTCAATTGCCAAACTCTGAAAGGCTTCCAGGATAACCTTTCTACACCTTCTCTGGATCTGACGGTCGTAAAGGACTCTCCTTTTTCCCAAACAGATCCTACGTCTGCAACACCTAAGTGTTGATCTCTCTCTCTCCGTGGTCAAATACCACGCCGGTTGTGGTTTTATTCTACTGCTACTCCTCCTGAGCTTCGTAACACGACCAAGTAACCCCTTGGCACTCATAAACATTCTAAGTTTCAAAATTGGTTCCATTTAAACACCATTTCCACTTGAAACTTTGAGTCCGAGGACCACCTATCTGGCCCATCCAGGCTCAACGTTGAAACCATGGGCTCTGATACCATATTGTAACGTCCCCGACCATCAACCCCATTGCTGGGAAATGCTACTATGCAGAACATTCACTTATATAGAATGCATTTAAATGAATGTTAAATGACCTAAAACAGAGTAAACACATAATTACTGTTAACATACAAAATTAACGGAGTTAACAATAATTCATTCATTCAACAGAATACATGATAATATTACAAGCATCACATACATGCATTTTAATTGAAATTAAACACATAATGATACTTATATTTTAAACTATAATACACCACCAACTGCGTGCAAACCTTCCACAAACCTCCCAGCCATAGACTGCGCTGCTCATGACACTCAGCAGTAGGTCACCCCCGAGCTGGGACTAAGCTCCACTGCACAAGGGAATCCTAGGATAGGTAAGGTCAACAGGAAGACACACAGTTTATGAGGATGGAATCTCTCCCAGGAGCCACTTATGCCCACTTCTCATAGACTCTCATTCCCCACATGCCTGTCCCACCCCAGGATTATACACCTTCACTGTTAGTAGGATAGTCCTTCGGTTGGTAAACTTCCCTTGCCTTGGGCTTCAGCAACAGGCTGGACCAAAATTCTCTAAGCTCCGTGGCAGCTACAAGATCCCTTCCAGAAGTTCTCACTTCCTCTACGCACTCTCTCATAGGCATGAAAACCTACTTCTTCAACCACAACCACCTCTCTCACCTAGAGAGAGTGTTGCACATAGGCCTGACAACCTACTTTTTCAACTCTGTTCCAGCACAAGGAGGACAACAATATGGCTCAAGAAGGAATATATGACAGTAGCTAATCACACTCATTCAAGGGAATGTGTGGCCAAACAACCCACAGCTATAACACACATGACATAGACAATTACAATATGCTCAGGTTTCACAGAAGATAACAACCCAAATGGTTAAGCACAAACTCAAATTTGCAGTGTGGATAAACTGGGTTCATAGGAAACACAAGAGACACAGCTCAGTCCACGGGGTTTGCCGCAGTTTTCAGGGTGCATGAAAAGAAAATTATGCAGAGGCCGATGATGGAGGCGAAACATAGAGACCAGACGAAATTCACGGGAATACACCAATTGATCACAAAGGTCTAGCGGTTTCAGGTTTCATAGCTGTGTAAGGTATGGATTATCAAATGCAGAGGAAACACGGTTCAGATAATTGATGGAAGAATGGAGGACCCCACCCCCCATCACGGTTCAATTCTTGGATTAAATTGCATGTGCCTGGGCCAACACATGTCGCCCATGAAGCTACATGCACTCCATCAAGTGTGCGTTCCCTTTTTCTAGGAACTTAGGATAAAAATTATGCCTTTCACACCACTTTGAAATAATAATAAATTATTATTCCCAAGGACTTAAGCCCTCAAGCTTAGCCCCTCTTCCAACCTTTCAGTCCCATCTCCCTTACCTATAGTTGTCGAAGCTTAGTCCCCCATCACTCTTTCTTCATGGTCAGTCTACACGCAACGATGTTTATATTTTATTAATGATCTGCATAATTACATATACAAAAATCAGGCTCCTGGCCTTTAACACCTAGGCTCTCTGTCATAAATAACACATAAGCCCACCAATTTATATACACTTGGATCACCATCCTATAAACATGATTACAATACATAATATAACTAGGGCATGTCCTTGGGGTATTACAGTTCCTCACTTGTAAGTGTTCCTCACTTAGCCAAGTTCCTTCATTCATTCTCATAGTTTATCTCTCGGGACATCTCATAACATCCATGTTATAAAATTCTCAATCAACTTTAGTCCTGTGCCTTAAAATCCTAGATAATGGCCATTTCAACAGTTTTTTCATTCAACAGAAACCCTCAAATGGGGGTGATAGGAAAAGCATATGGTTTCCTGGGCTATGGCCATTGAAGTGGTTTTGGTATTCTGGAATGAGACAAGCCTAAGCCCTGGTCGTAACTAGGTTACGTTCCCACTTCTCGAGATCCAAACCCTATTTTAAATTAGTTCCCATCCTTCACTATCTGACGGGCACTAATCAGGGTGAGAAATTCAGGAAGAGACAATAGGAAAGGTTTTGTTTTATAGAGTTATATAGTAAAATACCTAAGAAACTCCGAAGTATATTAATGTAATATATATGTAATAATGCTTTAGCATGGCCTAATCTGGTGATGAGGAGAAAATCCACTTTTCCACATAGGGTAAGGTGAAAAAATCTTGCTCGATAAAATGTGATTTATTGCTCACCCCTTATATTAGGGTGAGGAGGAAAAGGATAGTAACCAAGCTGGGAAGTAAGGGAAGGGATAACCAGGCAACTGATAAGTTAAGGAAACTGGGAATTTAGGGGAGAACCAAAAACAACAATAACCTTTCTTGAGGAAGGGATTCATTGATTTCTCTTCCGAGAGAAAGGACAAGCAGCTTCACACCTTTGAAGCCGATCACTGACTAATAAAAAATCAATCTCATGAGAGAGAATTCAAGCAGGTTGCCGACTAATAAGCTATTAAACTAATAATCTATTCTGGAGGGATATATCCAACAGGTTGATGATTGACAAGGAAAGGAAAAGATGATCGTCGACTAATAACACTTAAATTTTATGAGGCATAGGTCAAGTCGGTCAACTAATAATAAGATATTCTTGCATAGATAAATCAATCCGACGGGTTGCCAATAAACAATGAAAGGAAAATCTAGTCACCGACTAATAGAAAACCCATTTCACGAGGGAGAAGTCCAGTCGGTCACTGACTAATAACCAGCTATAAGAAACTCCAAAGTTTATATGATATCAAATAAACCCCCATAGTTTGTTCAGAGTTACCAAGGTAAATCCCTCTTAAACTCTGAAGTTTATCTGAATAGAAATAACCTAGTTTGATAGGCTTTAACCAAGCACATAGTTACCTAGTAAAATTCCTATTAAACTCCAAGATTTTCCTCTCCTTTTAGTCGAGCCTTCTTGCGCATCCTAAATAAACTAAGTAAGTACTTAAGGCTCTAGATATTATTCCGGCTCATCAAATCGATCAATTGTTAAATTTATTGGGGAAGAGATGAACTTATATAAAAAATATCCTTCTCCCATTGGTCGAGCAATCTGCGATTCCTACCCTACTAAAACGATATATTCCCTACTAAAATGGAATCTCGCCAACTAAAATGGACTTTCTCCATATCAAAATGTTATCCAAAAAGACTCACATCACTTTCATATTTCCCAGGCTTGCCTTAGCAAGGACATTCTGAAGTTCATAGACAACTTGAAAGAGGACCACTAAAAGGAGGCCATAGGACTTTATAGTAACTCTTTCATTTGTATTTCCTAGGCTTGGCTTAGAAATATGGATCACCCCATAAGATACATTTATGTCTCCTCGATGTTAGCGTCTTGAACTATCTCAGGGTATTCGCCCTTTATGATTTATTTCCGATAGGCCAATAGATTCTATTCCTCCTTGGGACTACCGCTGGAGTGCCAAACTGGAGAATTATCCAACCTGGTCATTCATTCAAGTAGATGAAAGAACAAAACATCGCTACTATCCCATTCACACCTGTTTAGGAAAGAACATGTACTTAAGGATTCATATCCTTTCATGGGGTGGCTCAAAGGGATATACTCTTTTGATATACCAGGCTATTTAGCTAAATTGTCGAACAACCACTTCGACTGCCCTATATCACCTTTTTCCAAACTAGTGAAGGTGGGCCTTAGCAATATTTTGGTGAATATATCTACAATCTAATTGGCTAAAGGAACAAATACATGAATAATACATCTTAGAGCATGGAGATGGTGGATATAGGGCATCCAAAGATAGACATGTTTGGATTTTTGATGATCCATAGGATTACAAATAAGTGTGCTGGTAATTGGATTGTGACAATATAGAGGGGTTGAGCCTTTTTGAGGAAGACCCAATTAATCAAGAATCATCCTTATCTAAACAAGATGCTTCCTAGTAAGAGTGTTGGCATATATAGCTTCTATAGAATATAGAACCTTAGTTTGTTGCTTTTTATAACACTAGGAAACTTATTTAGAACCAAGAGTGAACAAGTAACACGAGGTGGAACGTCGCTTATAAATATCACCAACCCAATGTACATTAGATAATATTTGAAGATGAATAAGGGCTCTTGCTACATAGTAGATACTCATATGAATGAGTGGTTCCCTTAAAATAATGCAAGATATTCTTACTACATGCCAATGACTCTCATGAGGTGCTTTCATATATCAGGAGCACAATACAAATTGATAGAAAAGGAAATATTTAGTTGAGTATGATTAAGGTAGAAAATACTACCCACTAGGTGTTAGCTCAAGGTTACTCCAAAATGTTTACACCATGTTTCAAGGTGCTTCATGTGATGTGGGTGCATGGTGTATGATGAGCCCTCGGTTAGTCTGTGATGGACATGTACATGTGGAGTTGGCATGCTCTTATATTGCTAGACCTTATATGGATGCTTATGTGGCATTATTCCTTGGAGCATTGGAGACTCGAGACAACTTGGTGAAATTCTTCATGATGGCCACATGGAGGTTGGTTTCTTTCTTGAAAGGACAACTTTGTTTTTAGGAGGATCACTTTTCATTTTGAAGGAGGGCATTGAGAACTAGATGGCATGGGCTTGATTGGAATTCTTTCATGGAGGCTTGTACTTTAATGATGCTAGCTTGGGTCAAGGGAGTGGACACGTAAGTGGCTGGACTTGTAGTATGCACATGGCCTAAGAGATTTGTTGGAGATTTGGAGCACTTAGAGGAGAGTTGGACCTTGCCCTTGCCTTGGATCCTTGCTTATTTACAATATCACCTTGGGGCTTGACATGTGTCTCTTATTTAGGGAGTGCTTTACCTGTCTAGACCTACTTGTGTTTTGTAGGTTGCTTGTAAGGGTTTAGGCCCACTTTATATTGTTGGCCTCTCTTACCACTCATATAAATAAAGGAAGGAAAGAATCATTTCAATCATCATCATTGTACTCTATTTTTTGTCCTTGTCTTAAAGGGAGCAAGATGTTAGGGTTCATGAGGAAACCCTAGAACAAGATATGATGAAGAAGCGAGATCCTTTGATTGATCTTGCACAGATTAGTCTTGTAAGATGCTAGGGTATTCTTTTGTGAATAACTAGAATTTGGATGTAATCACTTGAGTACATAAATTTTGGTAGAGCTCATTTATGATCACCAATTGTGTTTGAGATTTGAGAAGAGGAGCGCTAGTCTCTCTCTCTCTTATCTACTCTTCTTTGTATTTTATCTCTTTTGTCTTAAGGATCTAGGGTTTCTTAAAGGATTCTTGGATATTTCTAGGATTAGGGTATCTACCTTAAGGAGGTAAGGAGTTATGGTTTGGTGATAAACACCAGGTTGTACTTGTTGGAGGAAGAGAAGAGGAGATGTGATTTGGATTCATCTATCTTGGTAATTTCTAGGTTTAAAAATGACATAGAAGCTTTAGTGAATAAGTTTTGACCTTTCTAGGAGGTTGGTGGCTCTAACTCAAAGGATTTATTGGTCAGAAAAGTGGGAGAAAATTAAGACCCATAAAATGAGTCGAAAAAGAGCCAGAGAAGTAGCAACCAAGTTCCATTACCATCAGTCCTTCACATTCATTGTTCACAATGGAAGCTAAAGTGGACGTCAAACGCTAGCATGGTGAGATTTACGTTGTTAAATTGAATCATTGGTTGCAATAGTTAGAAGTTTATTTTAGTTTCCACAACATAGGTGATGAGAGAGCAAGAGATTTCCTTTCTGATTGAAGTTAGAGGGCCATGCACTGACTTGGTGGGAAAGCCACACAAAGACACTTAGGGTCTTGATGATTCTCAGTAACTAAGTGGAATGAATTTATAACCCTGATCAAGTCCCTGTTCTACCCTATTGGGTATGTAGAGGACCAGTGGATCCTTTGGCATCACTTGCAGAGGCAAGGGAAAAGTCTGCAAGAGTACACCACTAAGTTAAGAAAAATGGTGATTATGTTGGGTACCTCTCTTAAGAACCCAATTGTACTCCTCAACTATATGGGGGGTCTACAAAGTCATTTATGGAAGAAAGTGATGCTCTTTAAACCTAGGACAGTTGATGAGACCTTTGTACAAGCAAAATATATGGAGAATATAGGCTATAAGAAAGGACAACAAAGTGGTTACAATAAAAAATACCACAAAGATGCTTCCAAGGAAGGGAAGAAGTGGAAAGGAAAGGAGAAGAAGACAAAAAAAATTATACATTAGTGTAAGGGTCCAAACAATCACTACAACCACTGCAATATTGATAGTCACACTGAAGAGAAATGTTGGAAACAATACCTATATTTGAATCCAAAGAATTGTAAGAAGGATGCCAAGAAGAAGACTATGATTCCATCAATAAGATAGAAAATCACTTTTATGGAGATGAGAAGATTGTATACACTACAATGAATAAGGAGGTGAACTTGAGTAGCCTTCATCACAAGGAAGAGAAGGAGATAAAAAAATATTCCATATTCATATTCAGGTAAAAAATACAAAGGTGGATGCTCTATTCGATTTTGGTTCACAAGCTAATATAATAGAAGTAGATAGAATCAACAACATTGGATTGAAAGTTCATGGTAATCCTAACTCCTACCCATTAGGATGGATAATTTAGGATGCCGATGTCAAGGTCACTAAATAATGTATGATCAATTTTTATATAAGTGCAAACTGAAATGGATTTTCTGGACATCTCATCACTCGGTGCTGCCTATTGATATGTTGTTAAAATTGAGCATAAATTTAAGCACCAGAACAAACGGGATTTTGGTTATGCAAATCCGCAACAACCAAAGTATGAAAAAGACGTCCCTAACAAACAGCCTCCCGAAAACTAGTCCAAGCCACATGAATAGAAGGGTCATGAGAAGACAAAGAAGGACATTGGAAAATGGTGCGATTTCCACAAAATCCCCTGGCACAACACCGATGAATATCGCTCAAAAAAGTCATTGGTGGCTGAGATCAAAGAAAAGGAGATGAACCCTGGTTCAGAATATGATTATGAAAATACTGGTAAAGGACAAATCATTGACACAGACCCCATTGCTATTGTCGCAACCGCAACAATTCAACCAGAAGAACCAACAGATCCTGAAGAGGGGGAGTGCCTTTTTCATTCACAGATGTGGCTGAAGAGGACCTCACTACATTTTATTGTTGATAGCGAAAGCTAGAAGAACCTCATATCAGTAGAGGTTGTCAAACAGTTGGGATTGTCGACAACACCACACCCACAACCATACAACATCGGGTGGCTTCGCCAAGGACGAGATCTTCGTGTCAGCCAGCAATGTCGATTGTCATATGGCATCCAACCCTTCAAGGATGAGGTATTATGTGATGTTTCCCCACTATATGTCTGTGATGTTCTCTTGGGCCAACCATATATGTGGAAGCACCACACTGTTTATGAGTCTCGACCTTGCAGTGTCATTGTTTCTCTGGGGGGTCATCTCTACAGAATACCAGAGGTAGTTCTGACTACTGTTCCACCTAAAAAGTTCCGCAAGGTAGTATCTCATACTGAAAAATTTAGCTTCTTCACAATCTGTTCAAAAGGGGAACAAAAGGACACTGCAACCACTACAACTTCGCCCCAAGCACCTTCTATCCAACAGAAGCAGGTCGACAAGGTTGCAGAANAGTTGGGATTGTCGACAACACCACACCCGCAACCATACAACATCGGGTGGCTTCGCCAAGGACGAGATCTTCGTGTCAGCCAACAATGTCGATTGTCATATGGAATCCAACCCTTCAAGGATGAGGTATTATGTGATGTTTCCCCACTATATGTCTGTGATGTTCTCTTGGGCCAACCATATATGTGGAAGCACCACACTGTTTATGAGTCTCGACCTTGCAGTGTCATTGTTTCTCTGGGGGGTCATCTCTACAGAATACCAGAGGTAGTTCTGACTACTTTTCCACCTAAAAAGTGCCGCAAGGTAGTATCTCATACTGAAAAATTTAGCTTCTTCACAATCTGTTCAAAAGGGGAACAAAAGGACACTGCAACCACTACAGCTTCGCCCCAAGCACCTTCTATCCAACAGAAGCAGGTCGACAAGGTTGCAGAAAAGCGTAAAGATTCCTTCTGCACACCATCCTCTCATGTAGCCCGACTTGTTGAAACACCTCAGCCTCAACAGGTTCGTGACAGACTTCCACAAATTAAGCAGCGTGACGTCTCCAGCAAGGCAAGCAACTCACCAAGATGCAGATTCAACAAACACTTTTCCCTCTCCCCCGGGAACTCAACGCAATGGAGACCATTAATTGCTAAGGAGGAAGGATTGATCTAGGTGGATATTAGTGGCCACCCACCTTTTTCGACTGGCTCAAAACAATTTTCTGGCAATTTTGGCAATTTACTATTTTTAGCAAGTTTTAACTTCCGGGGCCATTTTGAGGGCCTAAATGAAGGTTTTTCGAGATCTAGGTTCTAAATAATAGTTGAAGGCATCATTTATCCCCCAAAATGAATCTCCTCAGTGATACCTTTCCAACGAGCTATCATACGCCTAAAACGAAGATCGTATGCAAAAGTTATGACCCTGGGAAGTTGATGTACTAACTTACCCAAACGGGGCCCACATGACTTTTGGTGCTTCATATCCTAGGGTTAGGTTTTTGGATGTCTAGGGTNCGAAAATAATCTGGATCAATACGGCCCCCAAACCCCCCGCCCTTTGTGGGACAAGAATGAGTGAGTGTGTTACAAGCAGGGGATATGATACATATTAGGTGGAAAAACTAACCCCTTAGGCGTTTCTTTGGCATGATGGTGTATGCATGCATTCTAAGTCAAAGTTTTTGTTAGCTTATCATCCTTGTGGATGGATTCTAGCAGTAACCGATCCTTGTGCATTACACTGGTTTATTAAATAAGAACGAAGATTGACCAAATATAAACCTTCAACTGTAATAGGCATTGAACTTGAAGGATTTATCCCCTTGAGTTCATCCTCAACCAATTTCCCATAAAATAATTCAATTGAAACAACTATGAGAGGGAATATAGTAAGCAAAATAAAAAGCTAGAAAATAAATGAATTGAATTGTATACCCATCCATTTATTAAAGTTCAATTTCCCTTGGTTTAATTAGTTGATCATTTATTCCCACCCACCTTCTATTTGACCATCTTCAGACCTAGACTTGGAGTTGTATCCCTATACCACTTCATGAATTAATCGAGTGGGTACTGCTAGAAACCCTTCTCTTATCAGGTATCATGACAGACGAGATCACTTTGTGACTCATTGCTACCTTTATTAATCCCCACATCACAAAACACCATCATGTATTACCCCCTTATTAGACCCCTTCTCTTATTTATACAACATTTGTTATATCACACTTACTTAATGAATCTATTGGGTACCCACTATTAATATTATATCGATCGAAGATTGGTTAGGAGTTAGAAACTATTACCCTGGGAAGTATTGGAAGAGACCTAAGAGATATTTACCTTTTAGGTCCTCCTAACCACAATCAAGTAAAGGTAAGGTTGGATGAACCTGTCCATGCTGATAGCGGTACCTCCTAACTAAGAAGTGATGAAGGAATTCAAGTGTTCTAAGGCCTATAGGTATTTAGGTGGGAATATAGGTGAGGAAACACTTCAGTAGGGGGGTAAGGTTGTTTCATGCATGGCATGCTATTCTAGTTCTCTAGCTGTTGTACCGTACCTTCCAAAGAACTAAATGAAGGAAGAGGTCTAGGGCTTGTCTAGGTCTTAAGATGGGTGCCAAGTCTGGTAACACTTCAGTAAAGGTAGGGTTGTGTCATGCCATCAATGCCATGATTTCCATGCTTCTTGTAAAATTAAAAGGTATCTCTCTCTAATAGTCCCTATCTCTTAAGCGATTAATTAAGTTCATGGTCTAGTTCAAATAGGTCTAGGTTTTCAGGCGGATACATACTAG
>JZKD02S1236274.1:0-12357 GCA_000966675.3 Picea glauca | reverse complement strand
GTGGGTATATAAACGAGCCCTCATTCTCAATTGTATCTCATCTCATCTATTCACATTTTATACATTATTCCTACATGGATTATTATGTTATATTCCAAGTATTTTGGATAATTCTTGTGTGAGTGAACTTTGTTCGTCTCAGTGTCTCGGCCACTTCAGTTTGTAGAGGTTCTCACGGGACAAAGTTGGATAACCAGCAGTGCCTTGCGGGACGAAGCCAGACAACAAGCGGGGCCTTGCGGGATACCCTGTACTCGTCATGCGAGGGAGCCCCAATAGACCTGCAAAAAACAGATTCGTCCCTCGGAAACTCCGTGAACCTCCTGAACACTTCGATACCCTCAAGTCTCCTGCGCAAGCCGATATACCCCCAACTGTGAACAAAGCCCTAAATTGAGCTCCAATGGAAATCTTGGATGGATCCCCTCTTGTCTAGCTAGGGTGGATATTGCACCACCAAAACTAAACTGCAATAGTGGAAGGGTTTTTCTAAACCCTAACGAATCAATGGCTCTAAGAGCACTCCAAAATGAGAGATCAAATCATAATGTCAAAGTGAAGGATTACCCCTTTATTTATTCTTTCTCCGAGCCTTCTATATTTTTCCCTTTTTGACGAAATCAAATCCTTCATTATTTTCCCTCCAATTTTCACTTGAACAAAATTATTTTATTTTTATTTAATGTCACTTTAGAATTTGTCATCTTTTAACCCATTGACACTAAATAAATCTTCTGACTCCCCTTTTCTTGCCGACTATAGCCTACGAGAGTTGTATAGGCTACTAAGTCATCCTTCGTCATGATGAATTGGAAAGGGATATTATAGTCTGTTAAATTTTCTTTCTTAATCTGTTATTATTAATATTCATTATAACAACAACATAATAAGGATCTTACTAAAAGAAACACAATCACAGAGTACACAAGCATTTATCTTGGGAAACCCTCAAGGGGAAGAAAATCCAACAAAACTTCTTTAATATAGATTTAATAACCAAGTACAGTGTCTCACAAGAGAGATATCACCAAACAAAAGATCCACCAGAAACCCTAATCAGAACAGAGTAGCGCACCACTTAGACTAAGATAGTCCTTCACCAAGATGACCAAAACCTTTACTGAGATACTCTTCCTTGTAGCTGCGTCACTTCTCCTTGTAGCTGCATCACTCTCAGACTTGCGCACTTGATAGAGAGAGCTTGATGAGTGTGTATACAAATGAGGTGCTAGGCCTCTTATAAATACAAGTTGTGCCCCCCCAATAATTAGGTCAGGGCCGACCTGTCCACTTTACCTTTTTAATTTACATTTGTCTTGTCTAGGCACAATAGGGCCGATTTGTCAATATATATATTTTATCTTTTGCTTTATCCACAAAAGGGGATAAGAATATTCTTTGCAGTTACACAATATTTTAACACTCCCTCTTAACAAGAAGGATATTTTTATCTTTTCACAGGTCACTGAATTCCATCATCAACTTGAACAATATTATCTGGGCAATATCATCAACTTGATAATCATCATCAACTGGATAACATCATCAACTGGGCAACAACATCAACTGGATAACATTATCAACTGGGAAACAAGAGGCATCAATATAATCCACTTGGTCATCTGGCATCACGATCACTAACTGGTTCTCCATGAATCCATATTAAAGAAGTTTTGTTCTCTTTATCTTCGCACATAAGATACTCTTTCTTTCTTTTATCTTCACGCAAAAGATACTCTTTCTTATCTTCACACAAAAGATATCTTATCTTCACACAGAAGATATTCTATGAGTTTTGCCATTCCTTTTATGTTCTCCCTTCTTTTGTATTCATCTATCTCACCCATCCACTGGGGAGGACTACTACCATAGCTTCACTCCTAGTCATCCCACATGAACTAGAGAAGCTAAGATGTTAGTCTAGGCAAGACTAGACTCCCTTTCCATGATCCACACAGGATCATGACACAAACCTCAAGAGCCAACTAACCACTCCACATGGTCAAGGTTTGTGTTCCAGGGTACTCAATCCTTGGCCAGAGGAGAGTATTTGCCCGCTGCCCCTTGGAGAAACATCCACACTCCTCTCTACGAGGGTGGTCACACCCCTCTCTACGAGGGTATTCTAGCATGCCCCTAGAGTATTCAAAACTCAACACTTGGACAGAGGCCAACCTTGGAAATTTTTTCATTCCCCTTCTCTACGAAGGTCTCTTCTCTTTCTCCTTCTCTACGAAGGTCTCTTATCTTTTCCTTTTCTATGAAGGTCTACTCGTGGGATTTCTCTTTCTCCTTCTCTACGAAGGTCTCTTCTCTTTCTCCTTCTCTACGAAGGTCTCTTCTCTTTTCCTTCTCTATGAAGGTCTACCTGTGGGATTGCTCATTCCTTCTCTACGAAGGTCTAGCTATGGGATCTGAAAAAATCCTTGTGGTCCAAAATCTTTCCATGGTATAATACCATGCTACCCATCTGCTGGGCACCATCCATCTACTGGATAACTTTCATCTTGATCAAAATATCTAGGCACCATCCATCTGCTTTCCTAATTGCACCAAATCACGATCCTCCATTTCGAACTTAGATACATAGCTCTCTCTTGCACCAAACTAAGAGCTTCTAATCATCATCCTTGAAGTTTTCTTCTGTAATATCTTGGGTGCCTTCTTGAGTTCGAACATTTCTTTCTTTTTGATTTCCTATTGGATCAACCTGCTCCCTCTGCATCTATAAGAACGGTGCTGGAGCAACCTGCAGTTACCTGCATCTCATCAACTATATCTGAGTATCCATCTTTCTCTTCATCTTGAACATTTCTGTTCTACATCTTTAGGAGCCTCCTGCTCCTATATGAATACTGGATACTGTCTGGTTCTTAGTGACTGTCACTATATCATAAGTCCTTCTCATGCTGTCTAATTTTTGCAAGTCAAGGCATAAGTTCTTTCTTTCGAGACCTGTAAACTTACTTACATCATGCTTTCTGAGATATGCCACTTAACCAATCAGTGAGTAACAATAAACAATAATCAAATAAAACTATATCATGATTTCTATCAGAGTAGTACACATCTTTTCTTAAGCAAAACTTGTTCAACCATGTACACATCTGAAACCCTAATCATGNCTTGTGGTCCAAAATCTTTCCATGGTATAATACCATGCTACCCATCTGCTGGGCACCATCCATCTACTGGATAACTTTCATCTTGATCAAAATATCTAGGCACCATCCATCTGCTTTCCTAATTGCACCAAATCACGATCCTCCATTTCGAACTTAGATACATAGCTCTCTCTTGCACCAAACTAAGAGCTTCTAATCATCATCCTTGAAGTTTTCTTCTGTAATATCTTGGGTGCCTTCTTGAGTTCGAACATTTCTTTCCTTTTGATTTCCTACTGGATCAACCTGCTCCCTCTGCATCTATAAGAACGGTGCTGGAACAACCTGCAGTTACCTGCATCTCATCAACTATATCTGAGTATCCATCTTTCTCTTCATCTTGAACATTTATGTTCTGCATCTTTAGGAGCCTCCTGCTCCTATATGAATACTAGACACTGTCTGGTTCTTACTGACTGTCACTATATCATAAGTCCTCATGCTGTCTAATTTTTGCAAGTCTAGGCACAAGTTCTTTCTTTCGAGACCTGTAAACTTACTTACATCATGCTTTCTAAGATATGCCACTTAACCAATCAGTGAGTAACAATAAACAATAATCAAATAAAACTATTTCATGATTTCTATCAGAGTAGTACACATCTTTTCTTAAGCAAAACTTGTTCAACCATGTACACATCTGAAACCCTAATCATGAATAAGACTTTTTCACTCTTTTTCACTCTAGCTATGAAATTACCAATTTTTCCCTTACTATCATAGCTAAACACATACCTTTGTCACTCTCATGAGTGATCATACCTGAAATAAATATTTTATCTCTTTCTATATCCTCTTCTTTGATAGATCTGCATAGATACTGAAATGAAACGAGGTTAATTAATATTCTCACAGAAATCTAACTTATAATGATAAGGTATTAAAATAAATAAGATACTAAAAATAAACATGAATACTTATCTTTTGTTTTTGTGTGGGGAGGCTCCATGGACTCCACCATTTTCTATCTTTATTCAGATCAACTATCTTCAACTTAAAGTACATAATCCTTAATTTCTACTAAAGCTTTCTTTGAGGGAGGGGATTCCTCTTCCTCTACCACAGGTGCTTGATACTTTCTTTTCCCTTTTCCTTATGCTTGGTCTTTTGCTCTTCTTCCTCTGGTTCTGGTACACTCACTCTGACATGTTCTCGTCTAGAATCATCTGCAATCTATGCTTCCAAGATATGAAGTTTCCATATCCTTCCAGCCTATCTTCTACCCTCATACTGTTAGCCATTCTTTCTTGCAATAGAAACCCCAGCCCTCCGGGTTATAGAAATAATAAAAAAATAAAATTTCTTGGATCTGAAAACCGAACTCACCAAAAGATGCGCTGGACTGAGGCGAGTATGCTGGTATAGTCAGTTTTTGAAATTTCCAAATTCTACCCCTTGAAATTGAGCTTGCGGAAATCTGGACTGGTACTTCTGGTACTGGTTCTGGTTTCCTGGTTTTCTGGTACTTCTGGACTTCTGGTTTTCTGGTACCGATGAAAACTAGGGTTTCACTTTTCGGGAGTTCTATCCACTGAAAAGGTGCGCTGAAGGTGCCAATGACTTCCTTAGTCTAGGGCACACTTTTCTAGATGATCTTTTGGCTGAAATTCCTCTTTAATAAAAAGCCCTAATTTTCTTGTATGGAAACAATGACATTTTTTTTTTTTTGTGAAAGATGCTCTCTTCAGCTTACCTTTGATACCATGTTAAAGTTTCTTGCTTAATCTGTTATTATTAATCTTCATTATAACAACAACATAATAAGGATTTCACTGAAAGAAACACAATCACAGAGTACACAAGCATTTATCCTGGGAAACCCTCAAGGGGAAGAAAACCCAACAAAACTTCTTCAATATAGATTCAATAACCAAGTATAGTGTCTCTCACAAGAGATATCTCACTAAACAGAGGATCCACCAGAAACCCTAATTAGAATAGAGTAGCGCACCACTTAGACCAAGATAGTCCTTCACCAAGATGACCAAAACCTTTATTGAGATACTCTTCCTTGTAGCTGTGTCACTTCTCCTTGTAGCTACGTCACTCTCAGACTTGCGCACTTGATAGAGAGAGCTTGATGAGTGTGTATACAAATGAGGTGCTAGGCCTCTTATAAATACAAGTTGTGCCCCCCCTAATAATTAGGTCAGGGCCGACCTGTCCACTTTACCTTTTTGATTTACATTTGTCTTGTCTAGACACAATAGGGCCGACTTGTCAATATATATATTTTATCTTTTTCTCTATCCACAAAAGGGGATAAGAATATTCTTTGCAGTTACACAATATTTTAACATAGTCCTCCCTTCTCGAGATTGCTTGTCCTCAAGCAACTTCAAATCATGGTGCTGTAAGATCTGCTCTCCTTCCCAAGTAGCATCCTCAGCGGGAAACCCTCTCCATACGACCGTGTACTCTTGAATGACTCTTCTCCTCAGCCTTTGCTCCTTGACATTAACAATCCTCTCGGGAGTCAGAACCAACTACCCTTCCTCACCTAGTGGAGGAAGATCTGTCGAAGCGGTAACTTGCTGTCCCAAGGCCTTCTTGAGGCAGGATACATAGAAGATGTTGTGGATCCTGCTACCCTCTAGTAGATCCAACTCGTATTCTACCACCCCAACTCTCCTGATCACTCTGTAGGGTCCATAAAAATGAGGCTTCAACTTCTCTGTGCTACTCGTCTTCAACGATGACTGTCTGCAAGGTTGTAACCTGAGAAAGACTAAGTCCCCAACCTCAAAGATGCACTCTACCCTGTGCCTATTTGCATACATCTTCTGTTGATTCTGAGCGGCCTGCAGATTCTCCTTCAGGACTCTTAATATGTCCTAGATTTCATGCAACCAATCTTTGGCCTTGGGGGCTCTGCTCTCTCCAAACGCCAAATCTACAAATGACTGGGCATCATAGCCATACAATGCCTTGAATGGGCTCATTCCGATGGACTTGTGATGGGTGGTATTGTAGCAATGCTCCCCGATATGCAACCACTTTATCCATGCCCTATGCTGCCCTGACACATAGTTCCCTAGGTAACCCTCAATCCACTTGTTTACTATCTCAGTCTGCCCGTCTGTCTGGGGGTGATAGATGGTACTAGGTGTCAGCTCTGTCTCAGATAACATGAACAACTCCTACCAAAATGCACTGAGAAACCTGCTATCCCGGTCACTGACTATGCTCCTCAGAAGACCATGTAGCCTCAACACCTCCCTAAAGAATAGGTCCTCTCCCTGAGATGCAATGTACTCTGAAGGAATGGCAAAGAAGTGCACATATTTAGTCAACGTGTCCACTACCATGTAGATACAGTTCCGACCCTATACCTTCGACAACCCTGTAATGAAGTCCATGGAAATACTATCCCACTTCTACTCTGGAATTGGCAATGAGTGAAGCAATCCTGCAGGATGTGTAAGCTTTGACTTGTTCTGCTGACAAGTCATGCACTCCCTCATGTGTCAAAGTATATCCTCCTTGAGACCCTTCCAGGAGAATCTCTCCCTCACCTGCCTATAGGTCTTCAGATACCCTAAATGCCCTGCTAGTGGTGCGTCATGTATTGCCCTCAAAATATTATCCTTGAGTGTGGATTCAGGGACAAGATAGATCATGTCTTTGTAGTAGATGATGTCATCCACTTCCCTATACCTGTTATCCTGAATAATACCCTCCATCAGCTCACAAGTGAAGGTATTCTTGGAGTATTCCACCAAGATAATGGACTTCCAGTTTGCTGAGGTCTTTGTCATGGAGAAAGCTGCAAGTCTCCTGGAATTCTACTTGTGCGTCCTTTGACCATCAAAACGCCCCTTTCTTGGTGAGGTCTGTCAATGACGCATCCAATTGTGAAAATATTTTCACAAAGCGTTTGTAATAGTTGCATATCTCGAAGAATCCTCGCAGCTCTGTGAGTGATCTAGGGGTGGGCCAATCTAAGATCGTCTAGATATTCTCCTGATGCACCTTTACTCCATCAACACCAATCACGAGCCCTAGATAGAGGATCTCTGTCAACCCAAACTCACCCTTTGCCTCCTTGGAAAAAATCGACTGCTCCTCCATAATGGTGAGAATCTCGTCCACATACTTCAGATGTTCTTCCCAAGTCTTATTGTAGATCAAAAGATTGTTAAATAACACCAATAAGAATTTCCTCAACTGCTCGTTGAAGATGTGGTTCATACATGACTGGAAGGTAGCAGGTGCATTAGTCAGCTCGAAGGGCATGGCTAGAAACTCGTAGTGCCCATAGTGACATCTGAAGGATGTCTTGTGGATGTCCTCATCTCTGACCCAAATCTGATAGTACCCCATCGAAGATCAATCTTTGAGAAGTACACCGCCCCGTGCAACTCATCTATCAACTTGTCAATCCTGGGTATCAGGTACATGTTCTTGATGGTCTTCTTGTTCAATGACCTATAGTCGATGCACATCCTCATTGTGCCATCCTTCTTCTTCACCAGTACCACATAAGAAGCGAAGGGACTAGAACTAGGCTTGATGTGCCCCATCTCCAACAATTCCTTTATGACCTTCTCTATTTCGTCCTTGAAATTCTTYAGATGCCTATATGGTGTGGTGATCACARGMYTCAACCCCTCCTCTAGCTCAATGACATGCTCAAATCCCCTGTTAGGTGGTCTCCCTGCTGGTAATGGTCCAAACAMTCTGTCATGCTTTCTAAGAAATGCCTGGATTTCRACATGGTAGCGTCGACGATCCTGTGATGGCTTCTCCATGGTGATYTGCTGYGCAAGCCACGCCCCCRTGTTTAAGAAGGGCCTCCATGCATTGGTTAGACACGATCCTGGGGGCACTTGTCGACATACCTCTTAGGATGACTCGCTTTCCACCTTTGTCCCTAAACTTCATCCTCATGTCCTGATAGTTCATGAGGATATCTCCCAACGAGTACAACCACTGAACTCCTAGTACCACATGGGTGTCCACCAAATCTATAACATAAAAGTCATCGGTCAACGTATAGTTGCCCAAAGTTAATTCCAATCCCTTGATCCTCTTAGTACACACCATGTTGTACCTATTTTCCACTACCACATTGAATCCTTCGAAGTCCTCGACACAGATTTGTCTTTTGGTGACCAGTGCAACATCAATGAAGTTGTGGGGTGCCCCACCATCAATCAATGGTGCAACCCTTTGCCCCTGTTAAATGCCTTTGACCCCGAAGGTGTAATATTTGGAACTCCTGAAAGTGTGGCAATGGTCACTCCCTTGGCGCTCTCCTGCAATGGGGCCTGCTTTGTAGAATCGAGGTGTGATGGCTCACCACTGCTCTGTGCAAGGCCCTCATCATCACTGTCATCCTCCTCATCGGAAACCACCTCAATATAATGGAATTTACCTTTGCCCATACATCGATGACCCGGTTCCCACAGATCTTTGAAACTGTAGCAAAGCTTCTTCCTCCTCAGCTCTCTCCGAGTCTTCTCATCCAACCTATCCTTCCCTGTCCATGTCTTTTGGGGAGGTTTCGTCATCTGACTTTTCTATGGAATAAAGGTTTTTTCTGATGTCTTCTTGGGGACTGTATCTTCCATATCCCGTGTCTTCATGATAACTTCTTGTAGTGTGTTTGGCCTGAAATCCTTCACCCAACCTCTTAAGGGCTCAGTCAAGCCCTACGTGAATAACATCACTAGTCTTTGCTCAAAAATATCAGACACCATGACTTCCATTCATTGGAACTTTGTGACATAAGACTTCGGTGTACCTGTCTACCTCAACTGTGCTAACTCCTTGAAGTGGATCTCATGATCCTTCTTATTGAACCTGTCCATCATTCTCTGGGTGAATTCCTCGTATGACATGATGCTGACATGCCCTAACGTCACTAGCCCATGGTGCCACCAGTCATGAGCTTCTCCATCCAAGTGAAGGGTGGCAAACTTGATTGCCTCAACCTCTGTCATCGAATTAGGTTGGAAGTAAGTTTCGAACTTATGTACCCATACTCGTGCTGTGCACCTATTAGATCCCTCAAAGGATGAGATAGTCATCTTCCCCAATTTGCGCAAAAGGTCAAAAATCTGCTGGCTCTGGCTTGTCCTAGGCTTGTTCCTCATCCTGAGGTTGTAATAGTCATTCTAAGACATGGCTATTTGGGCTCCTTCTTCTACCAACAGATACTACCTAAAGTAGGTGTTGACCTTGTTAGCCAACCCCTGCCGTTCCAATGCTCCTGTAGGCTACTCAAGGAATGGTGGAAATAATGGTCTGGGTACCTTTCTGCTACTTTCCTAGAAGACACTCTATGTCAGAACATAGGTATTACTCACATCGAGAGACCTACCGCCTCTGTGGCTGGCCTCTACATGGTTTCCATTGGTACCTCCATGGTTTTGATTTACTTGGTTGCTGGTAAAAAAATGTGTCATGAGTTGCGTTAATTGTTGTTTTCCATTGGCTATGTTTTCTAACAACTATATGGTCCTATCTTCAAGATGATCCCCCATAACTCCTACTTCTACCTCTTTTGATGACTCTGATCCCAGGGTGGGTTGTTTCCCTTGTCCTCTAGCTTTCCTTGGCATCAATACCTCAAGAAATCACAGGTTGGAAAGATCACCAGCTCTGATACCACTGTAATGTACCCAAATAAGAATATGCCAGATTTACTGTCTAATATAGTTATGGTTATACTCTTGATGTATTATTAAGTTGATTGAGGACTTTCTACAAACATTTTGCGCATAACCCACATATAGGCATATTGTCAAACATATTGCATTCAATCTAAATACACCATAAAATAAAAGAGATAATATGGCACTTTATTAATAATGGAATCTTGACCACATAATACAATGTCTAAGGCTGCTGTAGCAGTTATGAAAACCAACAAACATAAACTAAAAAACCCAAAACCTAGTGTAGTTCCCTGATCCCTCCTAGAAGGTGGTTCTTTCTCCAAACTGCATAAGGGTTAACTCCAACTCTCCCAACCCTCTCCAAGAATGATGCCAAACCCCTGTAAGTCTCAAACCCCCGCTGGAGATAAAGTTGAGCTTCTCCAACACCGACGACAAAAATCTGTCCGCCTGTCCCAAGTGTCTTGGCCACTTTAGTTTGCAGAGGTTCTTGCGGGACGAAGCTGGATAACCAACAATGCCTCGCGGGACGAATCTGAACAACAAGCGGGGCCTCACAGGATACCTTGTACTTGTCGCGCGAGGGATCCACAACAAACCTGCAGAAAATGAATTTGTCCCTCGAAAACTCCATGACGTCTTGGACACTTCGATACCCGCAAGTATCCTATGCAAGCCGACATACCCCCAACTTTAAACAAAACCCCAAATTGAGCTCCAATGGAAATCCTGGATGGATCCCCTCTTGTTTAGCTAGGGTGGATATTGCACCACCGAAACTAAACTGCAATAATGGAAGGGTTTTTCTAAATCCTAACAAAACAATGGCTCCAAGAGAACTCCAAAATGAGAGATCAAATCACAATGCCAAAGTGAAGGATTACCCCTTTATTTATTCTTTCTCCGAGCCTTCTAGATCTTCCCCTTTTTGACCAAATCAAATCCTTCTTTATTTTCCCTCCAATTGTCACTTAAACAAAATTATTTTATTTTTATTTAATGTCACTTTAGAATTTGTTATATTTTAACCCATTGAAACTAAATAAATCTTCGTGACTCCCCTTTTCCTGCTAACTATGGCCTATGAGAGTCATATAGGCTACTAAGTCATTCTCCTTCATGATCAATTGGAAGGGGATATTGCATAATTCCAGTGAATTTTCAACCTTAGGGATGATCTAAAATATTAATTTACAACAACAAAAAGTGGACAATGTTTCACTTTAACTTCTTTAGGCAGCTCAAGAGAAAATATACCAAACAAATGCCAACAACTTTCATCCCTTAAGGCACACTTTTCCTTGCATATACCGGATCTACAAATCATTTTTTTACAGTGGATTTTACAACAGAAAATCTGGTCTCTTATCTTCCAATTATGTGTTAAATCACTTAACAATTTCAGCCTCATGTTATGTCAAATCAACATGAAAAAGAAGCGCTGGAAATTACGCAACCAAGAAGACAATGCAAGCCGAATATAAAATTTGCAATTAAACAGTTTTGGATAGCTGAAAACTTCATATATATATATATATAGAAGAAACAAAATACATATACATACCACAACTTTATCACAAAGTTGGTACAATCTCTAGCTGTCTAAACCCTAGTTAGGGAAAACCATGAAAATCATAGTCACCACTAAATATCCACAACAAGCTAGCATCAACATTAGCAATTCCTCCTTGGCTTCAACAATTTTGTATCATGCCAACTCTCCACGCTAGCACCATTGTCTTCTTTATGGTTTGCAAACCTTAGCCATGTTGCATCACACAAGTGCATGGCAAGAGAACTCTTGTGCTAGCCTCCAAATCTACATGTCCATCCCAGGGTTTGGGTCCTCAAACCCTAGGTATTCAATTCTTGTATTAACTAGTGTTTTTAAACTCGATCAACTTGGAATCAAACTCAATGGATTTGACCAAGTTGACTATAAATCGAGTGAACTTGACCCTCTACTCGGTTCAGGGATCGATTTGGTATCGAACTGGTCCAAGTCCACCAAGTCTATACCTACTTATCCAAGGTGGTCATCTTCCTCACCTCATTGTATATTTGGTATCGAAATGGTCCAAGTCCACCAAGTCTGTACCTACTTATCCAAGGTGGTCATCTTCCTCACCTCATTGTATATTTTTAGGAAGAGTTAAATTTAAAAAAAATTCTACCTAAACCCTAAAAACAAACTATATGGAGACCCCCCCACCTCTATTTTCCTCACAACTCTCTCATTGAACATTTGTGAGCATTTGGAGTTTTGGAGTAGCATTGAAGAGTTGTGATTTAGAGTGAGCTTGGAGCTTCTTTGGCAATCCTCTTGCGATGTTTGTGGAGGATTTGACATCTAAGTGAGGAGACTTCACAACCCATCTTCAAGCTTGGAGGAGTTGTGGACTGGATTGTTGTGCCCATTGCCCATTGATCTTATTCCAAGGTATGTTAACAATTAAATCTGTCCTTGTTTTTTTCTCCCATGAAATTACAGATCTGAAATTTGTCTTTTAAGTTTTGTTGTTTCAACCTTCTACTAGTTTGGAGTTTGAACTTTACATATTAATATATGG
>JZKD02S1236263.1:0-12357 GCA_000966675.3 Picea glauca | reverse complement strand
TGAATTAATTGATATGATCCATGTCTGATTTCTTTCAACATTTAAAAACACAACAATTACTTGATTCAGTTTATGAATGACAAATTTCTCTTCTTCATCAATTTAATTATTTTTGAATAAGTCTTTGCACACAGGTTTACCTAATTGTGGAGATTTATAAATCATATGATTGTTGTGATTTTTATGTCTTGTTTGTCCTGTAAACAAACTTAAAGAGCACTGCAGCTTATCGTTTACGAGAAGTTTCTGGATTATTCGCTGCGGGTTTTCTCCCTCCGATCATCTTAGAATATCATCATACACAGGACAAACCTGGAGCGTTTCTAGGTCAGTTTGTTATTTATTTGTTTAGTATATTTATTAGTAGTTTAGTTAGATATATGTTTAGTTAGATTTGTAGTTAGAATTAGTATATTAATTGTTTAGTTTAGTTAGTTCTGTTTTATTTCTTGTTCATAAAATCATAAAATCAACAAAAAATACCCCTCTCTATCTTAAGGCAGAATGCAAATGAGTTTTTAAGGTTTTATTCAAATCTGTAAATTGTAGATATTGTACATTTTGTGAATAAGTTATATTTCAGTTAGTAGTTATATAGTTAATTAGTTAGAGTTAGTATAGTATTAGTTAGTAGTTTGTATATGTAGTTTTAGTTAGATTAGTTTAGTTTGTTTTAATAGTTATTTTTTTTTAGATTAGTTTATTAGTTTGTTTTATTTTTTTTTAGTTAGATTAGTTAGTTTAGATTAGTTTTATTTTGTTTTCTTAGGACCCTAGATCGGCTAACGGAGCCGCTAAACCCATCAGGGTGGTTCATCCCAAACGGCTTGGGTTATTAGACAACCCCAGACCGGTTCCACTCTCTCAGTTGACAGACGATCAATTTTTCCCGTCAACAAATGGCGCTAGAAGGAGGGCCTGAATTTAATTAATTGCACGAGGCGGTCGCAAGAATCCTCCACCCCCTAATCGCTCACCTATAGTGACTATAAGTCGTTCACACGATAATATTCCCCTTCAAACAACAAATACTTCAACCGAGGATCCACAGATCACATTTAAGCCAACAACCCCTAATCCTACAGGTGGTGACATACAAGAGATTGTCCACCAATCTCTTATAAAAACACATAGTGCGTTAGCCCGTTTGAGGCAACCAAACCGTCCGTGGGGTCAACCTTTGGATTTCTATGATATCAGAGAACATTTAGGTGATACTAATCCTACTTTTAATCCTACAGATCCAATCTTAAATCCTGCTGCAGGAGGATCTGGGATACCTCCTTCACCACCTCCATCATCTCCTTCTTCTTATGGAGGAGACTCCTCTGACGAAGGAAATTCACCTTCTCAGCCTTCCACACCCACTACCCCAATGGAAAATCAAAACAATCCTGCTAGACCCTGGCTTGACCAGGATGTTGTAGCTGTACCTGGAGCCCAACACCCTTTACCTAAACACCTGGAGAAATGGCTTCCCAAGTTTTATCCTGACTCAAAACAGATAGCTGAAGATCACATTAAGAAATTTATGTTAGCCATAAGACTCTACAATGTTGAACATGAAGACGTTATCTGTAGGTTGTTCCCTTATACTTTCGAGGGTAATGCATCCACTTGGTCCTTTTCCCAACAACCCCATACCATTGTGTCTTGGGAAAATTTTGAGTCGTTCTTTTTGGAAAAATTCGGAGACGGTAAGCCTCCGGAAGTCCTAGTCATGGATCTTTCTAGCTTAAGAATGAACCCGAAGGAAAAAGTTAAAGACTTTAATCAGAGATTCTTAACACTTAAAAACAGAATCCCTGCAAATTCTATGCCTGCTGAGAGTCTTATAATAGCCTACTACACTAAAGCTTTGCATCAAAGTATAGCGATTTGGGTTAAACGATATAAGAAAGCCATGTTGCTAGAGGCCTTCGAGGAGGCCAGCCAGATTGAAAAAGACATACTTAGTCTTAAAGACTCTTCTAGCAATGAAACTGAGACTAGTTCTTCTTCCAAAAAGAAGATTGAAATCCTCCCCAGACCCACTCAAAGTAAAACACAACCTGAAAACTCTGATTTGGAAAACCTAACCAAAGTTGTTCAGAAACTGTCAAATCAAGTTATAGAATTGAAAAGGTCGACCGAAGAAGCTTCTTCAAGCAAAGGGCCTTACAAACCCCCATTCTGGAAGCCTTTTCCTACCAACCGACCTAACCCAACCATCGAAGGCCTAAATCTAGAAAGTTTGCAATGTGCCCTTCAAACGATTCTAGAAGCCCAAGATAACTTGATGCCTCCTGAGATTCCTGAGGAGGTAGTTGAACAAGAGATAGTTCAAGAAGAAGAGTCTTCTCCAAACATTTTTGGACACTTCTCGGATAGCATCTTTCAAGCTAATTTCAAGATAGTTCACCATTATAATACTAGGAGTAAGACAACAAACAAATCTTCTACCGAAAACACTACAACTTCACCTCCAAAGCAATCTAAATCAGCTGAAAATAAACAGAGTAATGTGAACCCCAACTTAGATTATGATGTTGTTGAAGATATTAAAAAGTTAAGGGTTAACATTTCTATTTATGAGTTGTTGACGTTTCCATTTTTGCTACAAAAAATGTTGCAAAATATTTCATAAAACGGCAAAAATGGTAATTCCAATGGTAACAAGGTTGCGCAAAACAAAGTCCCTCAGAAGACTTCCACTAAAAATAACCCTGATCCTCAAGATAAAGGAAGCCTTCCTGTAAGTAATGTAAATAATGTAAATAATGTAGATAAAGTAGCTTTATAAACTGTGGGTAACAAGACACAAGATACTACTCTTAGTACTCGCAAAAATGTACGTCCTTTCCTATTAACTTTCGAGATTTTCAATAGAAACGTGCACAATTGCATGGTAGACTCAGGAGCGTCATCCAATGTGATGCCTTGGTCCATTTGCCAAAAGATAAACACAGAAGTTGAACCCTCTACTTTAAAAATCATACAACTTGATCGGACAAATGTTAAAGTTATAGGCGAACTAAAGAATGTGCTTATTAGATTATCTTCTAACCCCAAGGTTCATCAAGTTATTGATATAATTGTTGTGGACATTCCAGAAGTGTATGGTTTGTTTTTGAGTAGGGATTGGTTAGAGCAGTTACATGGTTGTTTCGTGACAGATTGGTCCCATCTATGGCTTCCAGACAACGACAAGCCTAATAGAATCAAAGTAAATCGTGAGCGCTACCTTAAGTTCACGGTCACAGATTTAAACGATCCCAATGAACCATATACACCTTCTGCGAATTCACCTGAAGTACAAGGGATGGACACCTTCTTCGGCAACTTCATGGCTGAGGTGTCACCTATCACCAATCTAGAACAATAGTCTGAGATTACAGTGTACACACAACCAATAGCTTCCACGCAACGGTCTTATGTACCCGAAGAAAATCAAATTTGGTCTCTATATTTTGACGGGTCAAAGTCCAAAGAAGGAGCCGGAGCAGGCTGTGTCATTATCGATCTGGCAGGTAACAAAACATTGATAGCATGTAGGTTGGAATTTGAATGTACTAACAATACTGCAGAATATGAGGCTTTACTGCAAGGTGTCAGAAAATATTTGGACATGAACATTCAAAATTTAACCATCTTTGGGGACTCTAAAATAGTGGTTAGATAGGTAAGAGATTCTATCCACTTTCTGTCTTTGCATCTCAAAAGCTACCAGTCTGAGGTATGGAATTTAATGAATAAATTTTCCTCTTTCAATATAAATTCCATTTCAAGATTGAATAACTCTGAAGTCGACTTATTAGCTAATGTAGCTTCTAAACTTCTTCCTGCAGAAGGCTTATCCCCAGACGCATTCTCAGTTGAATTGTTGTTTCGGCCATCCGTTCCCGACAATATCATGAACTGGAGAGTATTTGACGACGATCAACAGATTATTAACTTTATGTACATGGAAGAAACTTTTCAAGGCGCGGTGATAGACGAACAAACACACGACGACAATTTGTGCGATTTCACGGTAACACCTGATCCGAAAACTCCTGAAGCTCTATCGGATATGGTAAACTCGATACCCAAATCTGTAGTTAGATTAGAGAAGTTTTATGATTTTGAAGATAAATTTAAAAAAATGGTCAATTGTAAAACCAATAGTTCCTCGTTATCTTATGAAAAAGTAAACTTAGGAACTAAGTAAAATCCTCAGTGCATTAATCTAGGGTTGGGATGTTCTCAACAAGAAAAAGATGCATTTATTAAGTTGTTCAAATAATTTAAATATGTCTTTGCATGGACGTATGATGACCTCAAAACTTTCGATCCTAATATCATACAACATGTCATCCTGATGAAGCCCCAAACCTTACCCTTTCAACAAAAACTGAGGAAGATGCACCCCAAACTCAAACCCACCATTCAGAAAGAATTGAATAAGCTCCTAAATGCTAAGATAATTTTTCCTGTTAGGCACACTCAATGGGTTTCCAACCTTGTCCCAGTCTGGAAGAAAAATGGGGAAATCCGACTCTGCGTCGATTTCCGAAACCTCAATAGAGCGTCTGATAAAGACAACTACCCTGTCCCACCCATGGAACATATCCTACAAAAGGTATCCAGTTCCGAGAGGCTATCTTTACTAGATGGTTTCTCAGGATACAACCAAGTATTTATGTCTCCACCAGACCAACTAAAAACTACCTTACATACTCCGTGGGGCACTTATGATTATCGCAAAATGCCTTTTGGATTGATTAATGCCGGTGCCACTTTTCAGAGAGGAATGGACATTGATTTTCGAGGCTTAATCAATCAGTCTGTCATAGTTTACTTAGATGATGTGACTGTATTTTCTAAAAACAAAAACGATCATCTAGCTCACTTACGAGCCGTAATACTGCGATGTCGTAAATACTGCATCTCCCTAAATCCCAAAAAATCCATCTTTGCGGTAGAACAGGGTAAACTCTTAGGATTCATTGTGTCTAGTGAAGGGATGATTATTGACCCTAAAAGGACTCAAGTCATCGCAAAACTTCCCCCTCCTACATCCAAAAAGTCTATGCAGTCTTTCTTAGGCCAGATTAACTTCGTGAGAAGATTTGTCCCCAGTTTCTCTGAAATGGTCAGGCCTTTACAGAACTTAATTAAGAAAGACACCCAATATCACTGGGGACCCCTAGAAAATCAAGCTTTTAATGCAATAAAGAAGGCCATAATAGACGCTTCGTCTCTCATGAGCCCAGATTTTTCACAAGACTTTACACTCTACACTTTTGCTTCTGACCATTCCTATGTCATCGTCCTAACCCAAAAGAATGTCGAGAACAACGAAGTACCCATTTCCTTTATGATCTCTACTTTCAAAGGCGCTGAACTTAATTACCCAGTGGTAGATCGGTAATCCTACGCTATTTTCAAAGTAGTTAAACACTTTCGATCCTATCTTTTGAAGTCGAGGACGAAAGTCATTGTCCCCTACCCAGACGTAAGGAACTTGTTAGTGCAGAAGGAGTTAGGAGAAAAGAGAGCTAACTGGATCACCTCCTTGCAGGAGTATGACTTAGAAATCACCCCAGCTCAGATAGTGAGAGGCCAGGGGTTATGCAAGTTAGTTGTTGATTCGGCAACAGGACAATAAGAAGAAAACGATACGTCAAACCTAGGACAAATCGATCAAGGTTTAGTCTGTTGCACACAAAAATCTGTCAGTCCTTGGTATGGTGATATAAGATTCTGTCTTGAACATGGATCAGCCCCCCGTCACCTTGACCCCGCTAAAAGAAGAGCATTGAGACTCAAGTATGCCTCCTTTCATCTGGTTAATGGTATCCTGTTTCGTCAGAGTTCTGACGGTGTACTGATGCGTTGTCTTGAAAAAGACGAAGCAGAAAAAGTCTTGTTAGAGTTGCATGTAGGAGAAGCTGGTGGTCATTTTGGTGGTAACACCACTGCTCACAAAGTTCTAAGAGTCGGTTATTACTGTCCCACATTGTTTAGAGATGCCCATGCCTTGTGTCGTAAATGTATCATCTGTCAGAAAGTGTCGGGGCGGTTACAAAAACCATCCTTTCCCCTGCAACCCGTTTCAGTAGATTCTCCTTTTCAGCAATGGGGCCTTGATATCATAGGTCCAATCAACCTTCCATCCTCACAACAAAACGTTTATTGTGACAGCCACAAATTACTTTACTCTATGGTCTGAAGCTGCTGCGTTAAGAACCGTCAACACCAGTCAGGTAATTTCCTTTCTAAATTTGAATATCATCACTCGTTTCGGTATCCCTGACTGTTTAGTTTTCGATAATGCTTCTTACTTTTCCTCTCTTGAGATGAGCGAGTTCTCTTTGGAAAAAGGAATTAATTTTAAATATTATGCTAGTTATTACCCCCAGGGCAATGGATTGGCAGAATCAACAAACAAGAACTTGATCAAAATAATCAAGAGAATGGTGGTTGAAAATCACAAAAGTTGGCACAATGCGCTGCTAAATGTGCTGTGGGCTGATAGGGTAACACCAAAAGATGTTGTAGGTAACTCCCCCTTTTTTCTCATTTATGGCAGAGAAGTAATTCTGCCACCTCACATTCTTCTTCCTTCACTTCAATTGTCATAGAAAGTCCAAGAAGAAGATTGTCCCCCTTTGGAAAAATGAATTAACACTTTGATGAAGCTAGAAGAGGTAAGAGCCCAAGATAAATGTAAGTTAGATCAACATCAACAATTGGTTAAAAGCTGGTTCGATTCTAATTCTTCTTCTGATAGGAATTTTGAAGTAGGCGATCTCATCTTGAAGCGGGACAAATCGCATGAAGGAAAGGGAGAGCACACTAAATTTCAAAAATTATGGCTTGGATCATTTTTAATTGCTGAAAAGTTGGGTCCCAGTTCTTTTCGATTGCAGAATCTTGAAGGGCAGCTTGACACCTACCCGGTGAATGGCCAAGCCCTAAAAAGATACTTTGCTTGATAACTTCCCTTGTATATTATGTACATATTTTTCTTTTATTTCGCTTTTTCGTTTGCTTTCTATTTTTTATTTTGATTTGAATTTATCAGTTTGTGTATTTGGAAATACACATACCTGTATATTGAACTCTTCAGACAAAGACGATAGAAAATTCCTTCGCTGAAATAGCTTCTGAAAAATTTGTACAAACATCAATGGTATATTTTTGAAATTTATATCTATGTTGGAAAAGTTTGTTGTTTAAAAGAAGTTGACTGATTTTAATCTCTGAGCAAAGCTCATCATGATCATCCATTATCTTTTTACGCTGCCCCTATTCTGTAAACGAATGACTCAGAAATATGTCTCCCTGTCTTAGGAAGTTTTTTTTGTAAATAAAACATCTCTAGATCTAAATAAGGGACGGTTCTAAAAAATTATGATGAAGTCTGAAAAAAATATGTTAAAATATCATGATTTTCAGCGTCACCCCGCTCAGCTATATATATGTGAAAAAAAACAAAAAATAAATTATTAATAACAGCTGTGGGAAGTGCTTGTAAACCCACCGGGATACTGAACAGGTCTGCTGGTAGCGGATAAATGCATGCATGGCGCCAAGACAACTTCATCGGGGTACTGAACAGGCCCGCTGGCAGCGAAGCAATGTCAGGTATAGAAAAATTTGCAAAAAAAAACCTCTTTGATGTCCTTTATTCTCATCCAGAACTTCTTAATAGGATACATATGTCAGATTGGGTTAAATGGAAACCCTGTCGAGGCTATGGACGCCTGCTGGCAGCAGTGGCTATGCCAACAGTATCAGAGATTTTATTTTTAATATCATGACTTGTTGATCTTAAGAATTTTATCAGTTCTCATCTTTTGAAACATTGTTGGAATGATTGGTTAATGATGATGTATGTATGATTTTCTGGTTGTTATTTTTGAGTTGAAATCATCTTTGCTATCCTAATCTGAATTTGTTCATTTTGACAGAGATAACTGCTTATACCAGTGTGTCACCATTGTTGGCAACCAATTCATATTTTTTCATGGTCTTATAAGCTGCCTACACCTATGTTTTGCAAACATCAATTTTTCGTCGCAATTTTCAAATAAACGACATTTTCATTTTTTGCGACATTTGCACATTTGCCTTCGTTTTGTTTTCACGATTGTAAGCGTGAAAACTTAGTCTTTCGAAGTCATATTTCGATCATTATCTGAACTGTCATTATCTCTTTTGTCAATATACCTATTGCGCTTACCTTTTATTTATCATTATACAACTGGCTTTGATCGGTACTCATGATTTGATTGATTGTGTAATTTGGTTTCATCGAGTTTGTAATGCATTGGCATTTGGACTTGTATTTTATTTGACCTACTTGACCATTGATTTCATGAAAATGCATAGGGGTCATGACTACTTTTTTTTATATATATGTCCTTTGATATAATCCCTATGTTGATGTTTTCATAACTATTGGTATGATGATTATACAAAGATCCGTCGGCACATTGGTTAAACTATTGATATGAGTTGTTAAAATACATTGGCGCATGGTTAATTATTTGGCTTTGGTTTCAAATTGAATATTTGATGGTTTAAAACTTTGGCACAACGATTGATTGCGCGTTGGTTTATACACTTTCCATTTGATTCATTGGTCGGCTAATTCACATAATTGTCAAACTATGCTATAATGGGTAGAACAACTATGTAAACCGATGGTTGTACTATAGTAATTACTCTTTTGCATGGCAGAGATAAAATCCACCACCTTCACACGATGGCATTTATGCCTATCCCTTACTCACCGTTTACCTCTGTTAGCTCAGATAACCCTGCATGCTTTTCACCCCTGTGTGTGCTATGACTCAAACCCTAGACTTATCGTGCGCTCGGCTCCATGGCACGAGTCACGCGAATCGAGCCAAATGGAAACCAACACTTGTTAATATTTGACAATGCCAAGAAAGACTTGGAAGCTAACGGTTGGCTCACCTTCGTCTAGAAATTTGAGGGTTTTAACCTATTCGCGACACAACAATTCGCTTTAACTTTCGATGGCTATAGAGCCAAGGTAGGTGATATCCAGTTGGAAATCGATGAGGGATTTATCAGTTCTGCTACAGGGTTACCTACCATAGGTCAGTGTTGGTTCAAAAATTCAAAAGTAGAAGAAGTTCCATGGCAGCTGTTGTTTCTCTCGCGCAAAGTCACCTCTTGTGACAGAGGTATGCCCATATCTATGCTCAAACAACGTTGGCACGACCTTTTGATGCTAGTCAAGTAGTTCGTGACCTGTGAAGGTCGATACAGACTCATTTTTCTCTACCACCTACGGTTGCTAATGCATTTTATAGGGTACCCGGTGAACATGCCTTTCTACTTTCAGCGCAGCTTATATAAGATGTCGAAAAGGTTTAAAAAGGAGAAGGCTGAAAGCAACCTATTCCACCATGGGCTTATCAAACTTATCGTTGTTTATCACTTGAGTTTACATGGTGATAAATGGGAAGCTTTCGTCGCTCGAAATGGTTTCGAGGACACAAATCCTATATAGGTTGACAAGCCTGTGGTGAGTGAAGTCAAGGATGGACCACCCGTGCCCTTCCATATCCTATTGCCCGCCCCTAAGCTTTTGGTCGACCCTCCTATTAACCTACCAGACATTGGAACTAAGAAGGCTGAGGCTATTAAAGGGCCTACGAGCAAAAAGCCCAAGGCAAACCCTGCTGCTAATGCCAAGGGAAAAAAGAATGCTAGGCTCATTTCAAGGATGGCTAGAAACAAACCAAAACCCTCTGCTGAGTCAAAGCCTATAATCCTTAGTGAGGATTCCAACTCAGACATAGAACGTTTTTTAGCCGATGAGTATCCTTACTCACAGGGTTTATGCCCCGAGCCACCGTATGATTTCATGACGAATCTTCCTCCCTGCCTAAGGAATAACCCTGGCTACCCTGGTATCAAATTGCCTAGCGAAACCCTCAACGGCGTGTCCAAACCCTCACCTGCTCCTTCAAAACCCACACAACCATCATGTGACCAATGCGATTTATGGTTGGAACGATACTACATTGATGTCCCCCTACTCTAATCTAAGATTCAATCGCTGGAAGATCGAATTGCAGTATTAACCAGTCAACGAGACCAGCTCCAAGCAGTTGATAAAAAGAAGAAGACAAATGGCTCCATCCTTTTCAAGAATGTTGAATCGGCCACAGCCGTTATCAAATCAAAGTTGTCATGATACGGCCATACAGGTATGAATTTTGGTATCAAGGTTAATATAATGATTTGGATTCTGTGTTCGAATATCTCTGTTTCTCATTCAAATACCTTTGTCATTCGATGTTTATCCTGTATATTGTTTCACTTTGCTAAAAATGAATGGGATTTCATTTGGATATATGGTTTGATCATTCCCAGTATAGCCATTGATAAATTTTTTGGATTTGAACGATCTTCGTTTGGATTTGATTTGTTAGCTTGTCTGATTGAGTTAACAAAGTTAATAGTTTTCTTTCAAATCAATTCGTTTTGTATTCGCTTAGAATAGAAATTCTTTCATGCTCAATTTAGAATACAATTAAGTTTGGATTTGATTTCATTATGATTTATATGCTGTGATTGGCGAATGATTTCACGAGTTTGGTTGTTACGATCTTTGGATGTGCTGTGTCATATGATTTTCAAACCTGGATTACAACTCTGTTCGATTTGGATTTAGAAAATGTGACTCTGTTTTTCTTGAAACAATGCTCTCATTTAAGCCGATGCAAATAATATTCATGACCGAATCATGGGACAGTTTTGATTTACTGTGATTATGTTAAAACCCCTCTCTCTTTGATTCGCTTAAATGGATTGTTGTCTATTTTCAGTTGGTTCGATTGCTCTCATAAGTTATATTCACATCGTGAAATGCTAGTCTGTTTATTTTTGACTTGCAAACGAATTGGTCAATATTTGTTGTCTATATCGAATCCAGTTATAATGTGTTTCAAACAAATAATTTCGATCAAAGGAAATCGATCTTGTCTACAGAGTTTGCTAAAAACAAAAGATCAGATAATTCTTATGAACCCTGTTACCAGCTGGGTATTTTCATTATGATTTTGTTTATAGACAGTTACGCGCCAATGAAATGTTGGTTATATCAATATAGTTATAACAGTTTGAAAACGATTCTATTTCGATTCGATTGTGTTACTTTTTGATGAGATGGTATAACAATTGCATGAAATTTGTTTTAATTGTATTGATTGCACTGGATATGAAACGATTTCCTTGCTGTTTGATCCGATTTTGTGGTAACAAAAGAAATAGAGCACACGTATCTCTATGATTAGTTGTTTGATTTTAATCCTATTTAATTTTGAATGATATAACCATTCCAATCTCAATGATTCGTTTTCAAATGGTTATTGGAAGATAATTGGATTTAATTCTTTTAAAAGATTTTTAATCAATTCTGATGCTGATTCTGTGTCTTATTTAGACCAGCTACAGAATCGCAAGATTCTATAGCTAGTCTATAGGATCAGATTTTTATTATTTTGTTAATAAGGAATTATTCTAACTTGTTCATTTTGGCCCTTTTCAGGTAAATTCGAATTGAATGGGACATGTTGGACAGTCTAGGGAATATTTATGTTTACTTTAAATTCCTAGTTTAGTTAAACTTGGGATATCTTCCCAGATTTTATGTAACAGTTTGATAACTTCCACATGGAGGTTTTACCCTGTGGAAAAACTTATAAATACTTATTATTTTTGTAATAAGGATCATCCTCATTCATGGGAGAACAAGGATATGGATTTCTAATACAAATTGAGACAGAAGTTGATGTTTTTCTACAGCTTTTGCTTTTCATAATATCAATCTTTTGTTTCATGTTAATGCTTATCAATTTGCATTTGATTAGTGACTACTTTAGCTATCATAGTCTTTTGCAGAATGATATGAATTAATTGATATGATCCATGTCTGATTTCTTTCAACATTTAAAAACACAACAATTACTTGATTCAGTTTATGAATGAAAAATTTCTCTTCTTCATCAATTGAATTATTTTTGTATAAGTCTTTGCACACAGGTTTACCTAATTGTGGAGATTTATAAATCATATGATTGTTGTGATTTTTATGTCTTGTTTGTCCTGCAAACAAACTTAAAGAGCACTGTAGCTTATCATTTACGAGAAGTTTCTAGATTATTCGGTGCGGGTTTTCTCCCTCCAATCAGCTTAGAAGATCATCATACACAGGACAAACCTGGAGCGTTTCCAGGTCAGTTTGTTATTTATTTGTTTAGTATATTTATTAGTAGTTTAGTTAGATATATGTTTAGTTAGATTTGTAGTTAGAATTAGTATATTAATTGTTTAGTTTAGTTAGTTCTG
>JZKD02S1236240.1:176560-211963 GCA_000966675.3 Picea glauca | reverse complement strand
ATCTTGTAAAGGCAAGATTAGATCTTGGCCATTAGATCTAGGGTTGGAGAAGGTGAAGGGTCACTTTCAGATTATAAGAGAATGCATTGGGTAGTGTGCAAGATACATTGAGGAAAAGTTTGGCAGAGATTTCCGAGTAATCTTGAGAGAGGGAAGTTAGGGCAGCAAATAGGGTGCATTTCCCAAGAGATATTGGGCACAAATCCCAATGGAATATTTCTGTGTGAGTGTTGAGTTATTTTTCTTTTGTTGGAGGTCGTACTGTACGGATCTGTATAGTATGTATAGCAAGGGGAAGAGGGAACGATTTTCGAGGTTTTTTTGAGTGTTTTTCTTGTTGTTGGGTCGTACATATCAGTTTGTACAAAAAAATGTGGGCACACTTTTCAAGGTGTTGTTTTCTGGGCAGGTCGTATAACAGTATAGACTTGGCACATATTTTGAGGCATAATTTTTAGGGGTTGTTTTAGTGTGTTGTAAGTGGATTTCTCTTGCTAGAACTAATATTTATTGTTGTTGATATGTACTTTCCTGAAGATGAATAATAAATCTCTCTTTCTCTCTCTCATTGGGTTTCCCCACATTGGGGTTTTCCCTGGCATTGCCTAAATTTCTGAATTGAATGGTTGTTGTTCATTGTGTTTATTCCGCTGCAAAATTGCTTAGCAATGTGTATTTCTGCTTATGGTAATTTCTAAATGTGGGTTTAGACATTTCAGAGTTCATAGAAGATAGTTATCTGTAGGTTTCTAAGTGTATGACATAATTATTTACTTGTTGATTTTGTCATTTAAATTTATACAGAAATAACACGAAATTGTCCAAACCTTCATGAAAGATAAAGGTTAAAGGTGTCGGCTTACTCAAAAAATAGAGAAGAGAAGCCAATACCACCACCCAAAACTAAAGACCAAAGAACACCACACACACACATATAATCTAAAAAATATAATATCTATAATAAATTACTAAAACATATAATATCTATACTAAATTGATTCACTAAACTCTTACCCTCGACTGATTAATTATTATTTAAATTATAAACATTATTTTTATCCTTTAAAAAATGTTTTTAAAATTATAAATATTGTAAGTTCAAAAGCTACACTACACGAATCCCATTTATGCTAAAATCAAGAAGGGCATTAATCTCAAAGAACGTATTGTGAGGTGTACTTATCTCAAAAGAAATACTTTCATGAGATATAATTAAGTTGTAAGGCATTTTCACTCTCGACTCTATGTGCCTCAATGGGACATCTAGTGCACTGGGTACGTCGATTTGTCTTGATGGCCCTTTGGAGCATCTAGATAATCATTTCCATCATAGTCATGTTGCTCAGAGAATCACCCAATGTATCATGCCTTTCTCCAACTAGATTTCTCTCTTCTTCATTATGTCTATGGTTCTTCAACAACACCATGGCTTGTAACGTTGGAATAATGATGAATTTATTTTTATGCAAGTATCATGGATTCCATGTATTGAATTCCTTGGTGGATGTTTGTAAGGATTGTGAGAGCTTATCCTTTCATTATAGGAATCAACTACAATCTCCCTCATGTCTTGAATTCCTTGGTGGATGTCTGCAAGGATTGTGAGAGCTTATCCTTCCATTATAGGAATCAACTACAATCTCCCTCTTGAAATCAATAGTTCTTTCTCTCGCCAAATTGGATTGTTCTATGCTTCTCTTGTTGTGCCTTGATTCTTGATTATGAAAGTCTGGAATAATTTTTCTTGGTTTCATCGTTTCTTGGAGGCAATGAATGTTGATGCAAAACTCCTCCACTGCATGAGTCGGGGATAGTAAAAGACCAAGAATAATATGTAGAAGCATATTACCAAGATCTATTATATCTAAACTCTGTAAATGTGTTGAACCTACACAAAATAGATCTAGATAAACAATAATACACACATTTGCAGAGAGAATTGGAGAAAGAAGAAGGAGAGAAAGAATGAAATAATTCTCATTAACCGTTATGAATAATGAATAATTTACACATGATATACTATGTATAACTCAATGAGTGCATCTTGGAGGAGAACCAATGCACCATAGTGGTGTTCAAGAGTGATATGGACACACACCAGCAGTTATGGGAGTGAACTGCCACTTAGTCTAGTCTCTCAAGCAGTTACAAGAGTGAACTACCACCTAGTCTAGTCTCTCACGTAGTTACGAGAGTGAACTGCCACCTAGTTGAGTTAACTAGTCAACTAGTCTTCAGTTAACTGACTGAACAGAGAGTAGTGAGGAGTTAACTCAGGGAATCAAGGTTAATGCGCCAATCTAGTGATGATACCAAGGAAAGGTCAAATTAGCATGGTGATGATCCCAATGTTGCATGGTGACAAAACCAATGCAGCATCTAAACTCAACTCAACTAGTCAAACTGAAGTGTCAACTGAAAGAGAATATTCTCCAGGTGGAATATTCTCCCCTAAAACATAGGAGATTGGATAATGACTAATAAACAAGGAAAAACCTTGGGAAAAAGATATCCTAGGTGTGTGTGAAGTAACTCCAACACCCCCCTTGAACATCACTATGGTGAAAATAAAGAATGGGTCCCAACAATGAGGCCATGTTAGGTACCCAAATACAAAAGATACATTGAAAATAAAGTGAGGAAAGAGGGAAAACCTCATGGGAAACCCCCCCCCCCTCAAGGTACAATGTATGTAAAAAAGAAGAACTACAATTTCTAGGAAATTGTGTCCTTCACTCCAAGATGACTTCACGGAGAATGGAACTTCTGCTCAGGGAAGGCCTTGGTGAAGATGTTTGTCATCTATTCTGATGAAGGAAAGAACTATACGTTGATGATCCCCTTGTGTACTAATTCCTGGATGTAGTGCATGTGGATATCGATGTGCTTCATTCGCTGCCTCTGAACTGATCTCTACAGAACTTCAGAGTGCTCTGGTTGTCACACCATATGACGATCGACCAATGAAACTGAATGCCCAACTCAGTGAGAAAATGTTGTAGCCACATAGCCTGGATGGTTATGTTAACTACCCATATGTATTCTGCCTCAGTTGAAGATAGAGCAATGGCAACTTGCTTCTTGCTCGACCAATGGATAGGCCTGTAACTAAGACCGAGTGAGTAACCATATGTGGACTTGTGATCAGTGCTATCGCCAACCCAGTCGGAATCAGTAAACCTGATGAGATCTAATGTAGAGTTTGTTGCATAATGAATCCCAAAGGTGATGGTTCCCTATACATATCGAAGGATACGCTTTGTAGCTTTCCAATGTAGCTCATGCAGCTCCTGCATGAACCTGGAAACTGCACCAACTGCATAGGAGAGGTCTGGTCTAGAGTGTGTGAGATACAACAAGATCCCCACTAGCTATTTGTATAGTGTGTTGTGAACCAGTGGAGTCTCCCCAACATCCTCAAGTTTGACTCTTGATAGGTAAGGAGTCGGAGCAAACTTGCAGTCTGTCATGTGAAATCTCTCAAGGAGATCTCGTGCATACTTGGCCTAAGATAGTTTGATTCCTGATGCATCCTGACTGATCTCGAGTCCAAGGAAGAAGTGTAGTGGACCCATGTCCGTCATCAAAAACCTGTCATGTAGAATCTTCTTGACTGCAGCAATCATTGAAGTCGAGCAACCGGTGATCAACAAATCATCAACATACAGAACTAAAAGTAGAAGTGAATCAGTCGTCTTGAGAATGTAGACATTCGGGTGTGATTTGCAACGTACACAGTTTTGTGACAATAGGTAGGAGTCCATCTTGGTATACCATTCCCTCAAAGCCTTCTTGAGGCCATAAAGGGGCTTCTTTAATTGACAGACCAAAGATGAGTCCTACATAAATCCTTGGGGTTGCTCCATGTAAATCTCCTCAGAGATATCATCGTGAAGAAATGAATTCTTCATTTCCATCTGATGGACTTCCCATCCTTTGGCTGTCGTAATGGAAAGTGTCAATTGTATGGAATCCATCTTCGCTACTGGAGCGAAGGTCTCATCATAGTCAATACCATGAACCTGTTGAAAGCCTTTGGCAATAAGCCTGGCTTTGTATATGTTAATATTTCCATCCGTTGCGCTCTTGTTCCTGCAAACCCATCTACATTTGACAAGTTTCCTCCCAGAAGGAAGGGGAACCAGATCCCAAGTCTGGTTGTCGAGGAGGGAGTTGTACACCCCCTGCATGGCGGATTCCCAAAAGGGATTTCCAGCAACCTCTCCATAAGACTATGGATCTAAAGAATGAACCAAGAAAAGATGCCTGGAGGGTAATGGCTCAGTGGCAGTGAGTGCAACAGGAGGTAGGTGAGAGTGGTATTCCCCAAGATTAGTTAGTCCAAGGCCCAATTCCCTATACCCTAACCTCATTGGGGACATGAAAAAAGAAAAAAGAGAAAATTGCTCTGATACCACTTATCTGGATTATATGGATAAAAAAATGGAGATATAAAAATAAATGGAAACACATAGAGGTATTATAGATATACCAATAATACAATGAAACTAAAATTCTATCCATAAAATGCAAATCAATAAAAACTAAGTAGAATGGTGGTATCTTATATTTAAAGAGAGATGTGATTGCTAAACTAATTCACAAGAAGACATTACATGAGGCCAATATTTTGATGCAGGTGCATCGCTCCAACTCATCAGCATGAAAGCATCCAGCGCATTAATGCACTTGGAGGGAATGGATCCCAAAGAAGGATACATCAATATGCCCCCAAATTTTGAGTTTAAAACTCAAGTTTTAATGAAATTAAATGTTTGAAGGCTCAAAGAAATCCAAGCCACTGTCTTTGTACAGGATGAGTTATTGTAATGTGTAAAGTCACCTTTAATGGATGACAGTAGGTAGATCTAGATCTGATTCAGACTAGATGTTTATTGAATGTAATTTAATGAGGTAGGCGAGGAAGGCGCGAGAATCCCCTCCTTTGTAAAAAGATATTTGTATCAAAAATTTAATAGAATTAGTTAGTTGCTAAGGAGAGAAGAAGAGAGGAGAGGAGAAAGAGTTGAAGACTCTGTTGTAGTCCATCTTTGTACACATTGCAATTAACATTCAGATTTTAATACAAAAGCAAATTTCCCTGCATATGAATCTATGTGTATTTATCTGTGTGATGGATGTTTGTTTATGAGTGTTTTGCTATGTTTTTATGTGAATGCTATATGTTTCAATTCGCAACCTTAAGCAAAATTCTATGTCTGTAGTTTTTTTAGTGTTTTGGGATCTTAAGGCTTGTGCAAGGACTGCACACCAGAGTAGTTGAAATACTCTATGAAGCCAATGCAAGGAATGTGCTAGAAATCTATTTCGAGTTCAAGGAAGAGCATGCCAGGTGGGAACACCAAATATATGCTAAAGCTCAGAAGGAATAGTGCAAAGGAAGGTGCATCAGATTTATTGAACACTCTGAGAGAGAGTGCAACGCTTGCGCCTATACTCGGTGAAGTGTAAAAGCTCAAGGAAACACTATGAAAGGAGTGCACATCAGAGTCATTGAACACTTTGAAGAGCCAGCGCAAGAAGTGTGAAAGAACCATATTTTGAGTTATGTGAGAAGGTTGCCAAGTGGGAACAACAGAATATTAAGCTCAGAAGGAGTAGTGTAAGCCTGCACAGAGAAAGCACAAGGAGTGTGCCAGAGATAAAGATTGTCAAGTTGCAAAGCTCAAGAGAACGAGTGCAAAGTGCCAGGAGGGCACAAGAGGTCATTTGGGGAGAACAAAGGGAATGAATCCTTTGAAACTGAGAAGTTGAAAGATCTTGAGAAAGAGTGTGAGTGCCAAGAGGGCACACGGAACTATTAAGGGAACAAAGGGCTAGAACCCTTTGGATTCCGAGAAATTACAAGCTCAAATAGGAGGTAAGTGCAATTGAGTGCATGAAGCCAATGAAAGGAGTACGGAGGTTGAACCACTGAGAGGTTCAGATAAGCTCAGGAGAAATAGTGCAAGTATGTGTAGAACCCTGCAAGGAGTGCTGAAAGCCAAATGGTCCAAGTCTCGGAATGCAGGAGATAACGTAGGTGTGCGCAAAAAGAACTTATTTCAAGATCCAAGATCAGAGGAGGAAGCGAAGATAGAGACCAAGAATTCGGGCTTGGAGAGGAAGATTCAAAGGCCGAGCCTTTGAAGAATATTGAGAAAAAATCCTTCATCAGAAGGAAAAAACAATAGCAGAGGAGGATGTAGCTTTAGAAGCTGTTGGATCAACTGCAAGATTCAACCTAAGCCATTGGATCAACCCTCAGACATGAGGAGGAGCATGCATGAAGGGAGAACAAAACTCAACCATCAGATCTGAGCACGAGGATCGACAACCATCGGATCCAGGTGAGTAGCACGGATTTTAACCCTCAGTGTCCTTCGGACTTTGCAAGTTTAGAGATTTTTCGTGTTTGGACGTAGAGGAGACAAGTCTCTCGAAGTCTCAGAGCCTTATGTGTGTTTGGGTCGTAATATGTGATGCCACGTGTTAACATATTCAATGTGGTATGGAAGTCCGGTTATCCGAAAAAGTTGAGGAGTAGGTGCAGGAGGATACAAGTTTCCCGAAGTCTCGGGGAGTCGAAGTGAATCAGGACCATCCATCAACAAGGACGCATGTCAAGAGATCAGGGATAGTCTGGAAGTTTGATTTTCTGGGAGAACAAAAATGTGGAGTGTACAAAACTCCCGAAGCTCCAAAGAGCGGAGTAGATCCTCACCGTTGATCGAGAGGAGACACATGGTGCTAGATCCTTTAGTCTAGAGACTTGGCACTCCAAAGAAGTTGAGTTGTATTTTGGGTTGAGTCGAGAATTCCTAAAGCTCCGAAGGTCAGAGCGAATCGTTGTCATTAGCGCAAGGAGACACGCGGCGCCATATCTCATGGTCCGGAGACTTGGCGCTCCAGAATACTATTGGTGAAGGTTGCTTTGAGTTGAGAACTCTTGAAGGTCAGAGTTAATATCACCCGTTGGTCGAAGAGGGACATGTGGAGAGAAGATCTGACCTCTGCTAATTTGACATTCATAGGTTGTGAAGGGTTGTTTTGTAGAAACACCCGAAGTCCCAAATCCCATATAGATCTGAGCCGTCCATCCACCAGGACATGTGAGTCGTCGATTTTAGCCCTTTACGAGTTCGCATGTTCGACAATCTAGGGGATTTGAGGTGTGGTGCTTTGAAAATTTATGAAGCCTAGAGTTGTGGAGCTGATGGGAGCCGTCGATCTAAGGTAAATTTCAAAACCGTATGATCTGTTGTTTCGAAGTTTGACACTCCACGAATATAGTGTGTTGAAGAGGGTGAAACCCTTGAAGCCCAAAATCCCAAAGTTCTTTCCAATCGTAGATCACTGCAGATATTGTGGACCATTGATCCCCTCCGTTGTTCATCTTTCTGCCAATTCGACGTTCGGGAGGAATGCGGTGTCATTTTGTTAGAACTCTCGAAGCCCAGGAGCTTCAAAGTCCCAAATTTTGTTCAAAAGGAGAGTTTGGTCCACGGTTTCATCCTGAAGCCACATGGTGGACCCTCGCTAGCTTTTTTGAGGCATGAAAAAGGAAAAAATGACTTGTGTAAATAATTTTGAGGGCTCAACAAGAGTTTGAGAGCTAATTCAGCTCCTGAATTTGAACGATCCTAGACCGGGAGGTCACGCAGACCCCAGGGAGGTGGTGGGGGTCTGTATCAAGAGGCATCAAAGCCTATAAAAAGATATGTCTGATACCATCAAGTGGTATCAGAGCTTGATTTTTGTTTGTAGACAACAGGAAAAGGAGGAGAGGCAGAGTATTGATGCTCTGTGTGTGAAGAATTGTTTGCAAGTGTGCAACATACAATAGAAAACCATGTAGGCTGAAGGAAGAGAACCAATTACATCCTTGAAGTAGAGGAGAGCTTGTGGTGCTCTTAAGGTGAGCAGTCGAAGTACAAAAAACAAAGAAAAAGGAGTTCTCAGGAGAAGAAGCGGGCGCAAGGTGTGTGCTTACACTCAACAGGAGTGTAAAAGCTCATAGAAGGTTCCAACATGTGAATCAGAGGCTAAGTGAGGAGAGCTTGGTAGAGGCTGACTATAACTCATAGTGAGCAAGTGGAAGCTCATAGAATTTCTAGGAGGGCAAGAAGAAGGAGAAGATGGCTATTGAAGACCATAAGCAAGGTTGAGGAGAAGACCATAAGTAGATGAGAAACGAGGAGATGGACAAAGAGCTCAAGGAGACCCAAGAGAGGCTCGACAAGATGATGCTGAGGATGTGGCAAGAAATGTGCAGTAGATGGAGCTATGAATGGCACATGATGCATAAAGTGAAGTGGCCTATCTAGAAACTAGTTTGAAAGAGGCAGAGACAGGTATTGAGGAGGTGTTTGAGGCAAGATGAAGGCCTCAATGACACAGAGGAGATGGTTTTCGTTTGTACGCCAGAAGATGGAGAAAACCTCAGTGAGGAGGAAGAGAAGAGATCGATCAAATATCTCACAGAATTCCAGGAGGGCAGAAATGAAATTTCATATTTCTAGGTGTGAAATAAGAAAAGATCAGTTGAGGATCTCATAGACTTCCAGGAGGGAAGAAATGAAAGCTCATATTTCCAGGTGGGAAAGGTGAAGGATATGATATTTTCTAAAAGTCTCATGGACTCAATTGAGAGTTCATATCAACAAGGAGTGTTGACATAAATGAATATGAGACTGTATGAAAGTCTTGGGAACTCAGAGGTGAGATCTGATCAACAAGGAGTGTTGATAGGAGAGAAAGAGGAAGGAGAATACCATCAGCATTGCAGACTGATGACAGGAGGGATCAACATATCCCTTGGAGTAGGATTTGTAGGGGCTCATGTTTATGAGGAGGAGATGCAGGAGGAATCCAGAGAAGAGGCCATGGCGCCAAATGTTTTTAAAAATAACAACTTGTGTATTGTAGGTGCAAAATAAATACAACCATCAGAGAATGTCATAGAGAAGGAGAAGGAGCATACATTGACATCTTTCCAAGTGGAGATGAGAGAAGAAGAGGAGAATTCAGATAAGATGCTCACTCTGGGAGCAAGAGTTAAATTTGTTGGAGGATTGGTTAATCCATCCAGACATAGAAGTAGACTGCCAAAAGGATGCGGTCGTGAAGAGTAGAGGATAATAATTCTAGCCAGAGGAGCAACTGGATGAAGTTGAACTTGTACCAGCACAAGGAGAGATAGAGGAACTAGTAGAAGCTAAACTGTTAGAGAAGATGGATGAGAAATAGCTTGGTAGAATTGTTGTAGAAGTGGAGTCTGCAGTGGAGTGGCAAGCAAATGCCACAAAAAATAAATTCAACATGGGGGATTAGGATGATCTGTCCTTCGATCAGAAAGAAGAGGAGATGCAACAACAGATTAGGTTGTAGGAGAAGATCCATCCAGTGGACCTGCTAGACAAAACAATAGAGGAGATAAGGAGATTGATTCTAGAAGTAGCAAATACGGAAGCTAGTAGTAGAGAGAGGTGGAAAAGAGGAGAACCTGTAGCAACAGGACAACAAAAAAAACAACACCATAGCAAAGGAGCAGGTGAACAACTCCAAGTTCAAGTTTGAGACCGAGGAGGATCTTAACAGTACTAGAAGGGGATCCATGAACATGAGATGATGATTTTTTTCAGCATGGGAGTATGATACAAGAGCATCGCTCCAACTCATTAGTGCGTCAGCAACCAGTGCATCAATGCACTTGGAGGGAACGGATCCCAAAGAAATATGTGCCAATATGCCCCCAAATTTTGAGTTTAAATATCAAGTTTTAATTAAATTAAATGTTTGAATTCTCAAAGAAAGTCGAGCCACTGTGTTTGTACAAGTTGAGTTATTGTAATTTGTAGAGTCACTTTTAATAGCTGACAATAGGTAGATCTAGATCCGATTCGGACTAGATGTTTATTGAATGTAATTTAATGAGGTAGGTGAGGAAGGCACGAAAAGCCCCTCATTTGTAAAAAGATCTTTGTATCGAAAATTTATTAGAATTAGTTAGCTTCTAAGGAGAGAAAAAGAGAGGAGAGTGGAAAGAGTTGAAGACTTTATGGCAGTCCAACTTTGTACACATTGTAATTAACATTCATATTTTAATACAAAAGCATAATTCCCTGCATATGAATCTCTCTGTATTTATCTGTGTGATGGATGTTTTTTTTTTAGTGTTTTACTGTGTTTTTATGTGAATGCTATAGGTTTCAATTCGTAGCATTAAGCATAATTCTATGTTTGTAGTTTTTCGAGAGTTTTGTTCTCTTAAGTCTTGTCTAAGGAGTGCACACCAGAGTAGTTGAAATACTCTATGAAGCCAATGCAAGGAATGCACTAGAAATCCATTTTGAGTTCAAGGAAGAGCGTGCCAGGTGGGCACACCAGAACTATTCTAAATCTCAGAAGGAATAGTGCAAGGGAAGGCACATTAGAGTTATTGAACACTCTGAGAGCGAACACAAGGAGTGTTCCTACACTCATTGAATTGTAAAACCTCAAGGAAAGGTTGTGTGAATAGTGCACATCAGATTCAATGAAAACTCAGAAGAGCCAACGCAAGGAGTGCACAAGAACCTTGTTTTGAGTTATGTGAGAAGGTTGCCAAGTGGGAACACCAAAAGATTAAGCTCAGGAGGAGCAGTGAAAGTATGTACAGAGAAAGCGCAAGGAGTGCGCCAAAGATAAATATTTTCAAGGTGAAAATCTCATCAGAACGAGCACAAAGTACCAGGAGGGCACAAGAGGTAATTTGGGGAGAACAAAGGGACAAAACCCTTTGAAACTGAGAATTTGAAAGATCTCGAGGAAGAGCGTGAGTGCCAGGAGGGAACAAGAAACTGTTAAGGGAACAAAGGCCAAAACCCTTTGGATTTTGAGCAATTACAAGCTCAAAGAAGAGGTGAGTGCAGTTGAGTGCATGAAGACAATGCAAGGAGTGCGGAGGATGAACCATTGACAGGTTTAGATAAGCTCAGTATAAATAGTGCAAGTACGTGCAGAGCCTTGCAAGAAGTGCAGAAGTCCAAACAATCGAAGTTTCATACTACAGGAGATAGCACAGGTGTGCGTAAAGAGAACTTATTTCAATTTCCAAGCTCAGAAGAGGCAGTGAAGGAAGAGACCAAGCAGTCGGGCTTGCAGAGGAAGAGTCGAAGGTCGAGCCTTTGAAGAATATTGAGAAAAAATCCTTCATCTAAGGAAAGAAAAAAAGCAGAGGAGGGTGGAGCTTCAACAGTTGTTGGATCATCTGCAAGATTCAACCTGAGCCATTGGATCAACCCTCAGATAGGAGGAGGAGCGCGCATGAAGGGAGAACAAATATCCGCCGTCAGATCTGAGCGCGAGGATCAAAATTCGTCGAATCTAGGTGAGTAGCACTGGTTTTAACCCTCATCTTCCTTTAGACTTCGCAAGTTTGGATGTAGAGGAGACAAGTTTCCTAAAGTCTCGAAGCCTGAAGTGTGTTTGAGATGTTAGATGTTTTCTCCAGAGTAACTTTGCTCTCAAAGTTGAATTCTTTCTCCTCTTTTCCACTGCTTGGATATGGCCCATTTATAGCCTTCAAATGGAACTGAAGGGCCGAGTCAGAACTTTTCCAGTATATGGAAGGTCAAGGATCATGGATCTTGTGATGTGACATGGAAACTCGACACCAATTTTTAATTTTGGGCACAAAACCCGATGTACGTGGGCTGTAATGGTGTAACATGCGTATATGCATGTTGTATAGTTGGTGGGGTGCGTATATCTTGAAAAATATTGTTTTTATCTCTGTGAATTGCAAAAATGGACTTTAAGTCTACATAGGGAAATGGAAAATGCCTTCTGAGCAAGTTGCATGGGTCAAGGTAAATATTCCTATAACAGGAGCATCTACATACTAGGCCTCAAGAAACAACTTGATAGGATCTCCTAGTCCATCATCCCTCTTTTGTTTTTCCATTGGAGGTTTCTTATATAGGTGAGAGTGGTTTTCCCAAGCTCAATTAGTCCATGTTCCAATTCCCTACACCCTAACCTCATTGGGGACATGCACAAAGAAAGAACAAAGAGAAGATTTCTCTGATACCACTGATCTAGATTATATAGAGAACAAAATGAAGATAGAAATATAAATGGAAACACATAGAGATATTGTAGAGATAACAATAATACAATGAAACTTAAGTTCTATTAGTAAAATGAAAAAATCAATACAAACTAGCTAGAATGGTGGCAACTTATATTTCAAGAGAGATGTGCTAGCTACACTCTTTCACAATAAGACATTATGAGAGGCCAAGATTTCCTTTTAAACATAATATATGAAGCCCTAAGTGAAAAAAAAAATTAAACACCCAAAACCATAACCTTAGGAGATGATGTTGTAAAATGAATGCAGGCTTGAAGGAGACCAATTGATACATCAACTTCCTAGGGGCACAACTTTTATATAGAAACTTTGTTTACGGATTTTCATGGACAGTTACAAAGGTTAATTCATGGTCTATATGTTTGGAATTCCATCAGAAACTACTCCTCCGTACTTATACATCTAAGAAAAGAATAAAAAAAGATACTCTTTGATTGTGTGGCCTATGACAATTGCTAAAAATGCAAGGGAAATGCCTAAAAAATGCATGACCGGAAAAAAAATAGTAGAACTGCCAAAATGTGGAACCATTTTCAAACAAGGGAATACATGGGTGGACACTAGTATCCACCTAGATCAAACATTGGTCTATCTAGACTTAACAAAGAAATTGACCTTAACAAAGAAAAATTAATTATTTTGGTTTATTATGTTGAACATTCTAAGATCAAATAGCTTTCAAGTAAGATTACTAAGCTCAATTTTATTTTCATGGGTTAACACATTATAAATATCGGTGGTATTAAAAATGTTGTGAAGTGAGATATTATCTTTGCATAGGTTTCACAGTCTAAGAGAAATGTTTTTCATCTTGTACCTTGTTATAATTGCAAACTTTACAAATTATTTTCTTTTAGGGCGTTTTAGGTCTTTCCCCCTCGCTTTTTTCTTCCAAAGAAAAAAAATATTTATATTTGATATTTGAGAGGTTGAAATCAAAATATACTTCAAATTGGGCTCTCAAATGGTGTTCCTATCAGTATAGTCTCACCTCCCAGGAGGGTAATATATAGTATTAAGTTGTATCCTTGAGGCCCTCATGTTGCTTTCTTGGTCTTCAACATCATTAAACATAGCATCTAGGTCAATTGACTTTATTTCCCTCAAGTGCAGGGAAAACTCAGACTCAATAGTAACTGCATATGCTACCATAGCCGTTGGCTCATATGGCTTGACAATCTCTAGGATTCAGTGATATAGATTGTAGAACCTACTGGTAAAATCAAGGTGTGTCTAACCATTATTTCTCTTGAGGGTATTGACTTCTTTCAGAGAGTATCTCTTCTCTTTCTTGACCCCCTCCCCATATCTTTCAAAATTGATCATGAAACTACCCCCAATGCCTTATAGGGTTTTGAGGCAGGTTTCTAAACCATTTCCTAGCCTCCCCTTCTATGGAATGAGCAAACATTCTAGAAAAAAACATCATCATCTTCTACGGATAAGTTCTCATTGCAGTCTTCGAAGGCAGTGAGGTGGTTTTTAGCGGAAATACCATTCTCCCAATTGAATAATGACATGACCTTTAGATATCCATCAGGCATGTCCCCTAACTGGTTTGCAACAAGTAGAATTAAGGGCTTGTATCTTGCTTATGAGCCCAAGGCTTGACAGTCGAAAGGTTTGGGCTAGGAATTTGATTATTAGTGTTCTAAATTAGAGGTTGGTTTATGGTATCAACCATGGGTTGAACCACAAGATGAATAAGCACTTGAATACTAGGGATGACCACAACCTTGGGTGATGAGGTAGGGCTCAAGATATCTCTTCTAACCAATGGGGACCCGTGATAAAAAGGTGAAGCTATCCTCCCTAAGTTATAAAAATAAATGGGTACTCGGGATAGTTCAACCAATGGGGAATAGGGAAAGGTAGCATCTTCTGGAAACTCATTTGGTGATAATACATGAGTATTAAAACTAGTGTTAGGGATATGATAAAAATTAGAAATAGATGAAGATCTTAGAATAATAAAATTAGGATGCCTACCTGGAGGTGAATTTGGAAATAACTGTATTCTATGCCAAATAATATATGGGTATGGTACTGGCATAGGTCATCGTCCCCATGAGGAATTAAAAAAGGATGAAACTATTTTTTCCCTCTCTAAATAAAATCTTAAAAGACTAAGTCTACTTAATACAATCTTCATTCTATGTCTTGAAAGATTTTAGTGACCAATTGCAAATATTAAAAATCTTCATCGTTACTCAGCCAGATTATTCAAGATTATCAGGGAGTCATCACTAGAAACTAAGGGAATTATTCCACATAAACAAACACTAGTAATATTAATACAAATATAACTTAGAAGTTGATAGGAGAGATCCCCCTTCGAATTCTTGTTCAGTCAAGGTGCCCTCCTACAAAGGAAAATATTCTCTAGAAAGACCATCTTATTTGGAATTGAATTCTTAATATATGTGATGAAAAGAAATATCTTCAAATGTAATAATTACCTCTTGTATTTGGGTTATGATAGGCTCGAGAACTATATTTCCAATTTTTCATTCTTAAGTTGCTCAATCCACCAAAATATTTGAATATCCAAAGACATATAGAGATTTTAACCCCTTGTCTACTACTCCTTTTAATAGAAGTTGCAAAGCATACAATTCTTCTTCGTTATTGGTTTCTTATCCTATATTATACTTCAAAAGAACAAAATGTGAAGAGTTGAAATAATGAATTTCCCCTCCTCCACAAATACTCAGAACATCTTGACATGGCCCATAAAAAAAACTCAATGGATTTGTATGGTCAATACTTGTCATAAAAAAAATTATGGTTCTCATCTCTTTGGGGCTCTTCTTGTTTCTTTCCATAACCAATCTAAAATGATGAACTATTGGAATAGGGGGGAATTATTATCTTGAAAATTCATTTGATTTCTTTCCTACCATATCCCATAAACAAACAAACAAGGTAATAACTAGTAAGTTGTTATAGCTTTGTTAGTCAACCAGTCTAATAAACAATCTATCTAGCTTAATTTATCCCATTTAGGTGCACCAATTGTTGTTTGAATAATCTCATTCCATACAAATTTGGAGAAGGCTCATGTCACCAGTAATTGATCAACTTTTTATACATTGCTTTTACATTACATACATCTACGTGGACCCACCCATCCCCATTTTTCCCCATTGCCCCATGTTAGAATTTTAATTTCCAATGTCAATTATAATATAATTAAAAAAAAAAATTAAGGGATAGGACAATTTCCATAGACATCTCCACCACCAAAAATTTTCCACAACCAAACCCTTCTCAAATTTTGCAACATAACCCAACTTAACAGTGTATTCCCGTGACCTTGGATTCCTTGACCACTTAATTATGCCATCTTCCTCCATCAATTTAAGTGCATTATGGTGAAGAAGGTTTACATATCGTTGTCATTCTACCACCAGACCACCTTGCAAGTTCAAAGGCTCCACTGATACCTGGCCTCCTGACCATGCATTTGTTTCCTCAAAAGATGTAGATTCTCTTAAATAAGAATACTTGTTATCTTGTAAATTTTTTGACAATTTATAATTTCCTTTGACCCCTACCCAAATATCCCATCCAATTTGAATTTTGTTTCCTTTCCTAACATTCTATGTAGCCCAAGATTCAACTGGCCTTCCATAGTATAGAGGCTTCTTGGTACCCTCCCAACTTTACTATGGAGTTCATGAAAATTTGTCTTATTTTTGTAATACATATTTTTTCTTCTTGAAGCTCACAATAATAGAGAGAAAATTTTGATCTTCTAAAATAGGGTTAATTGCTTCTTTGTAGTAAATCAATTATTTTCTTATTCACAGTCTCGTTATAGTTGCATAGCTTTTCTTTAAATATAATTATGACACTCCTATTAATGTTGTTGATATTTCAATAGACATCCTCTTCTACTATCCTCAATGATAAAGTTAGGAAGTGGTTTCTCCAATCCACCATCTTTTTAACTAAAATGATTTTTGTTACTATTTGATGATGCTTTATAAATCCTCTCTCTTTCTTTAGGTTAAGCAACTTATAATTAATAATTTAATATATAACATACAATGAAATTTAAAAACCTATTAAAAAACACAAACAAGACCTTATGGCCATCTTCGATGTGGTTTCTCTTTTTACCAAAATACTTGTTACCAAAGCTCTAACTCTGATCTCTAAACTAATCGACCTGAAAAATATGGACCTCATCAAAATTTGTCTCTCTTCCACCTTCTTTACCTTTAAGGGGGTTTGCTATGAACAAAACGAAGGAACAACCATGGGGTCATCCTTATCCCCAATGTTTGCTAATATTTTCATGGAACATTTCAAATCTTTAGCCCTTAGTAGGTTTCATCTCAAACCAAAATCATGGTTTCAATCTGCAGGCGAAAGATTTGTCATCTGGCCTCGTGGTGAGACCAACTTTATCTCTTTTCTCAATCATCTTAATAGCTTATCCCCCCACATCTAATTCATTGTGGAGACCCAAAAAGACAACTCTATCCCCTTCTTAAATGTTCCCATTTCTCGTCTTCATGATGGCTCCCTTTCCCATCAAGTCTATAGGAAGAAAAATCACTCCGACAGATACCTTAATGCCAACTCTCACCATCATCCAGCTCAAAAATCCGTTGTCCTAAAAACCTTAATCACTCGGTATTTCGGCCCCTCAATTCCTTGCAAAAGAAAAGGCCCACCTAACCAAAACCCCTTTGTCCAATGGCTACTCTCTCACTCAAATCCACCAAGCTTTCCGCTCAGCCAGCAACCCTAACCCTAAACCCAAAATCACCTCACCCTCTGCCCCACCTCACGCTCTCATTTCTCTCCCTTATATCCAAGGCAGCACTGATTAGATCTTGAAACTTTTAGCTAAGAAGAATATTAAAATCGTATTCAAACCATTCAAAACCCTTAAACAACTTTTCAGATCTAAGATAAAACTGACTCGATGCTTGGCCGAGATGTTTACCAAATTCCTTTCTCTTGTGGGAAATATTACATAGGTCAAATCAGGATAACCTTTAAAGCCTGAATAAAAGAACATATAGTTGATACCACCTACAACCATGTTTCCAAATAAGTTATTGTGGAATAGTCTTTTAACTCCAAACACCTTATTTGCTTTGACCAAACCAAAAATTTAGCCTCTGCCCAAAATTTGCCATGAGGTTTTTTCTTAATTCTTTGTCATTGGATAAAACAGGCCTCATTTGAATTACCATTATTTATGTTCTCGGTTCTGATAATTAAGCTCTGATCTGTGTATTTGCAGATTGCCACCCTCTGGTATATGGCTTCAGAGATATTGTTGGGATCCACCCACTATTCCACGCCTGTGGACATTTGGTCAGTTGGATGAATTTTTGGTGAGTGGCATTAGGCAACAAATATTATTACCAATTTTCACTTTTCTTCATGATCTCGTTCTTACAATTATATCATGGAACTGATATCCAATTTATCGTCTAATACTTTTCCACTTTTCCCCGGGGACTCTGAAATGAGACTACTCCTTTATATATTCCGGTATGGTTACAAAGTGGTTTGGAAAACATTTTTAAGTGCTAACTCATTCAACCACAAAATGAACTGAATTGAATTGCATTTCTGTCTGAAAGTTTGTTTGGAACTCCAACTGAGGAAATGTGGCCCGGTGTAAAAAGTCTAAGTAACTGGCATGAATATCCTCAATGGAAGCCTGTGGACCTAGCTTCAGAAGTTCCAAATCATTGTCCTGCCGGTCTCGATCTTCTCAGTGTATGTTCTTCGTTTTCTGTCAAACCCAAGAGATTTGTCATATTTTTTAAGTCTTATTGCCCTTAAGATATGAAGATAATGACGAACTTAGTCATGGTTTGCAGGAAATGCTGCAGTACGATCCATCAAACAGGATTTCAGCAATGGCGGCTTTGGGTCACCCTTATTTTGATGATCTCGACAAGTCTCAATTCTGAGTATTTATGCTTCTTCAAGGATCCCAGAGCCTTTAGGTGCACATATTTAAGGAACTGGTTTTGCTCAAATGGAAGCTTAAATAATTGATTGTTTGCAAAAGCAAACATTTTTTTCATAATTGATTGTTGTTTGCAAAAGAAAACAGTTTTTTCATTCTTTGTAGTTGATGCTATTCAATATGTCATTCATTTCTTCATTCAGTGGTTGATTGCAGAAGCCTTGGGGCATGTGTTCTGACTAAAATGATTATACAATTCATTGTTCTATTGCCGATGTAAAACAGTTTTACTTAACTCTGATTTTTTTAAGTCCTTTTTCCCAATGCTATCTGCCATGATATTACTTATGAAATATGCTTCCCTTAATGAAACATTTCCAATCACAACTATGGAACGTTTTCAGTCAATGTATGACCCAAGTCACTAGTATGAAAATGCTCAAGGCTCTGCTAGTTTTCATATATATGAATATATTTCAATGTAACATTTTCAATCAAAATTATGGAACATTTTCAGTCAATGTATGAATAAATTTACTAGTATGAAAATGTAATGAGGCTTTGAGTCCATGGCTTAGGGAAATCTTCCTTAACTATAAAATTTAAGAGCCTATGAACATGAGGGATAAGGATAGGTCAAATTGAGTTGGCCTTGCACACTTGTTAGGTCATACCTTTAAAATAGTAAGGTGAGTGAATTCCAAGACTCCTTGAAATTTTTTCTAAAGATTTATCATGAGGTAATGAATCCTCGATTGATATTGATTTTTCCAACTTTCAATATGATAATATATGAAATTAGTTTTTGGCAGGATCCATTCTATCTTACTTTGTGGGAAGAGTTCCTCTTGAGATTGTTATCTAAGAATGGACCAGGGAGGTGTGGGATCCGTAAGGGTGGAACTACACCCATACCCTCAATTTGATCGAGAGTTTCTTCTTGTATTAGTTTAATGACTCATCCCATGTGATTGAAATCTTGCATAGAGGCCCCTCGGTATGTAAGGATACATTGGTTATGTTTTACCCCTAGATCCATGATTTCACTGTCGATCGTCGATCAAGATGTTTAATTGTCTTTCTTGGTTTGGGGTTAGTTTTGATTACATTTCCTATCCTTTTGATGCAATTATAGTTATCATTAGAGTGTATCTCTACCCCATTAGGGAGTTTCATTTGTCATGAAACTAAGAAATTCTTTAACTTATACAAATTGCAAATTTTCATGGATATTCCACTAGAACAGTTCATTACAACGGATCTTGTATTATACTAAAATATTTTAATATGTAGGTTTATTTCCTTAGATATTAGTTTTGTGAACACTAACTTATTACTCAAATTTATGTAAATAATAGAAATATGAAAAAGAATAAATAAGAAAATGAACACACAATTCACACAAATGTACACAAGTTGTATCCTAGAAAACCTAATAAGGGAGAAAACCCACCAAGAAGGACAGGCATATGCTCTTCTCTCTTTTGTTTGGTAATGAAAAGAAAGTACAAAGAAAGCAACACTCATTATGGAGTTGCCTATGACACTGTAGCCTAAATGATTTCTACATAATGCACTTGATCCTCTATTATGCTCTCAAATCCCACTTCTAGATGCTCTTATCAAGTATGGAATCGGTACAATGCTAAAATAATGGAACCCTTTCTCCTCCTAGTGTCCCAATATTTAGCATAGCCCAATAGCCATCTAGAGTTAGGGTTTTTTCACCCTCAACTCTTAATTAGTGATAAGGTTTTGGACCTTCTAGAATCTTCCTGAAATTTCACATGTGGCTAGCCCCATATGTGTGATTAATGGGGCTAACGTGCCATCCACTCACACCATGGTGGTCAACAAGGTAGGTCAACTTGTGGGAGGCATAACTTTTGCATACAATCTCGGTTTGAGGTAATTTTAACACTTTTGAAAGGTATCAATGTATAGAATAGTGCTAATGGGTTGCAAGCTATGCTTGCAAAGTTTTGACCTCTGAGAATGTCGTTTCATGCCTCAAAATGGCTCTAGAAGGTTCCAAACCCCAAATTTACAAACTATGACATGCCACTAAAATGGGCCTTGCAAGCCAATTTCTCCAATTTCCCACCCACAAAGTAACAAAATAGAAGGAAAATAATATAATAATCTAATCTAGATCATACTTCCCCATTTTAGGAGGCTTTTGGTCCTTGAAATATTTTACTAAATGAGGTGAGGAAAATTTTCCTCTACCTTATCCATGGAGTACCATTTTTCCTTTCTTGGAAGTTGTCCTTTCAATCCAATCTACCAAAGGTCATGCTACCCTTGTCTAGTAGTTTTGGACTTCTTCTGCAAAGTTTTATATTCTACCAACTCTCCCTGAGCTTCTGGTGTTGATTCCTCTATGGTAGGTAGGATTTTCTCCTAGATTTCCTCATCCAACATGGAAGGATCATAGATTTTCATATTATCCACATGTTATACTGAGTAAATGCACATATATGGGGGTAGACTAATTCTATAGGAATTACCACCCACCTTCTCCAATACTTTAAAAGGACCATATCACATAGATCTCATCTTTTTACCGGGACCCCGTAGTCTTTCCCTTTTCAACTATAACTAAATTATATATTCCACTTTAAATGATTTATAAGTTTTGTGTTGATCATGTATGACCTTGTATATTTCATGTGATTTCTTCAATGTATCATATACTTGAAAATTGATCTTCCTAATCTTTTCAACAAATTTCTCCACTTTCAACACTTCTCCTGAGATGTATTCCTTCTCTCCTCTTTGATTTCCATAGATAACATCCAAGGGAGAAGGTGGAAAATATCTAAAGTAGGTTTCAAAAGGGGTCTTAATGGAAGAATAATGGACTAATTTTTTACAAGAGTGTTGAATGTAGATTATATTTTCATTCCAGGTCTTCAAATGCCTTTTATTGTAACCCCTCAAAAGTTGTATTGAATTCCTATTGACTACTTATATTTTCCCATATGTCCATGGATGGAATGTTGTATATCTCTTCAATTGTGTGTCCATATTATCCCAAAATGTAGTACAAAAGGAACTAATAAATATGGTTTCCCTATATGAGATGATGTTCCTTGGTATCCCAAAGTGCACCTAGACCTATTCAAAGAACATGTTTGTTGCTAAACTTGTCAACTACCAAAAACATATTTTCAATTCCCTTCCTAGTTGTTAGAACACCAACCAAAATATCCATGTAAATTATTTTTTGTGGTCGAGTGGGTACAGGTAAGGGATGGTATAAACCTTGCTTTATTTGATTGCTTTTGATGGTACAACAAAGTATGCATCCTCTAATATATCGATCTATGTCTTTTTTCGTTCTAGGTCAATACGCATACCTTTGTAAGTTAGAAACCATCTTCCAAACACCAAAACATCTTGAAACATTAGAGGTGTGAGCATCTCTAATAAGATGCAATATTTCACCTTTAGGAACACACAACTTTTCTACTTTTGAAGCACCTTCCCTGATCATAAGTGGATATATTGTACCTTTACTAGAGTAACCACATAAGTCAAGAAGGGTTGCAAATCAACTTGCAAAGTAGGTTGGGATGCCTTATTGTTTGTGTTAGCAATAGACTTACCAGGGAGATGATTTTGTCTAGGAGGTTGTGTAGATGGTAGTTGCAACTATTGAGGTTTCATGTCTTGTAGTTGTTGTTTGGTAGGCACTTCTAATGGATATGGTTGAGAAGGGTAAAGTTGTGAGAATAGTTGAGGTTGCATGGGATATTGAGATTATGGAGGATATGGGTAAGAGGGCATAGTCCCATAATCAAGCCCTTGCCAACCTTGTTTCCAAGGATGAGTTTGGGCGAGCTATTGGGGCCATGTTTTCCATGGTGCTATAGTATTCCAAGATACATATTGTTTTCTTGCAAAATATGAAGAATTTGGAAAATATGGGTCAAAAGGCATACTAGTGGACGAGGATGCCATGGCTTTTTGGTTGCTAGAGTAAACAATTGTTCTACTACTCTTTCATCACCTTGGTACACCACCTTAAGCCCTGGTGGAGATGTAAAAAATATTGTAGGATGGTCTTCTGCACAATAAGTGCAAACAACAACAATACCAAGAGGAAAATCTTTCCTTGGGTGCTTCTTTCGACATTTAGGAACAAAAATAGCCATAGTTGAATTTTCTTCTTCCCGTTTCTTTTTAAAATTCAAAGTATAAATATGCAGGTTAAGTGCAATGAGGATGTAAGTTTTGAAACTCTCCAACAAGTTTCCTATTTTTATCCTAGTCACGCCATTTGTTCATGCCTTAATATTTCTAAGGAAATTGTCTCGGGGTCCTTTTCTAGTTATGGCATGTCCTCGCAAATATCTCCTACATATTTGTTAGGGACCTAACCTACCTAACCCCTAAAATGGGTAGAATAATATATTTCCATTTAATAAAGGTCTGTATTAATAAGGCCTAGCAATAAGGACGAATAAGTCAATTGTAAGAAGACCTAATAGAAGCTTCCACTTCTAGAAGGATCTTCCTCTAGATTGTTCTTTTGGATAAATAGATTTAGTATAAATAAGAGTTGAGGGTATGAGAAGTTTTATCTTGGAAAATTATTGTAATAGATCTCTGCTTTGTTGGAGGTTTCCCCCTCGAAGAGGGAAGTGAACATTGTTTCCTATCAATAAAGGTATAATTTTGGTGTTGTGGTTACATATAATTTGTTGTTTTGTTGTTATCTCTATAATATTTCAGTATTATGTTGTTATCTTAGTGTTACTCTCTGTGTTATTTCTCTATTCTGCTAATATAATAGATATGGTACCTTACAAGTGGTATCATAGTACTTTCCTCGACAGAAAATTGGGGGTTAATTTTTTTTCAGGGTAGAGACATGTTCCAACGTCTTGAAGCTACATAGATATGTTGTTACACACATAAACCTGTGGTAGGGGAGTCATACACACAATAAATACAAGTGGTACTTAAGAACATATATGTTGGCCACCCTTGTAACCCATGTTGGTACCCCTTCGAGTGGTAGTGCATCAGAAAACACTTGTATACAGATCAATTTAGATCTCCTAAATCCCTCCATAGATAAACTGATTGGCCACCTAACTGCTATAATGCCACTGAGAATAGCACTTGGGAAGATACTCTCTAGTACCTGGGTAGTCGGGTAATATGACTAAGGGAACAATTTATCCTCCTTAGTTGGTGCCCTGAGATATTCGGATGAGTACTATTGTTGGACCCCGCATGTATATCAGAGAGCTATAGCACAAGGAAAACCCTTGACTGTATAACCCTTGAATACCCTAACCCTTGGGATGGAAACAAAAATAGAACAGACAAGATCTATTGCCACGCAATTGTGTCTCCTACATTCAGTTTGCGAAATTACTACACATTTCTTCATGTTAAGAATTTGGGCATTTCATCACTGTAGTATTCTTGAGATTGGGACCTATTCCATTGGATTCCCTTTTTCCCCCTAATCCCAGTCATACCTTTCATTTTTAACATTCCTTTTTCAGTGGACCCGAGCCCTTCTTAGCTTCCCCATTTTTCCACCTATTCCATTATATGTCCCTTCTTGCCCTAATCGTCATCATACCTATCACTTATACGTCCTTTTTTTGGTCCCACCTACCCATTTTTCCTGACCCGCACTTCCCCTCTCCAAATGTCCACCACTCGCAACCAAGACTTGCAAGCTTCCATTAATCAAACGACCTATGAAATTGCCTCTACCAATTCCCTCCTTGCGCAATTAGAAATCCACGTCGAGTACACATTTGACACCATGGATGGAAAATTCATGAACCAATTTAACACCCTCCAGTTTGTTTTCAACTAGTTGTTGAACTACCCTTTGGGTCCTTCCTCCTCGGACCAACCTGATGTTGTTGAATCCTCTCATTCTATGCATTTTAAATCCAAATCCTTTCAGCATGACCCCCATATTCCTCATGTCGATTTCAATAAATTTGATGGCTCAGATCCTATGGGTTGGGTCACTCAAATGGAGAATTATTTTGTTTTGCATGGTATTACTGATGAATTGGCCAAACTTCGCTATGTTTTCCTCTATCTAGATCTTGAACGATGGCAATGGTGGCAATGGCGTAAAAATTCACGTCAAGGGTATATTTCCTGGACCTAGTTTGTTGTCGAGTTCTATGATCGCTTTGACATTGATACCCACTATCTCGATTGTTTGACCAAGTTGAAACAATCAGACATAGTGGAAGACTTCATATCTTCTTTTGAGCATTTGGCCTTTCGAACCGAGGGAATTTCATATGCTTTTTTCCATGAATGTTTTATCAGTGGCATAAAGGATGAAATCCGATCCCAAGTTCTCATGGCCCGCCCTTAGACTTAGTTGGAAGCTACTAAATGTGCTAAAGAATCCCAACATGTTGTTTTTTCCCAGAACAAAAAATCCTCTTTTGTTCCTCATCCTCGCCCGACTAAACCTAACCCCCCTGTCACTCCCCTCAAGGTCCATAATTTAACTACGACTGAAATGGTTAAATTCCAATTGAAGGGTCTTTGTTATAATTGTGATGAAAAATATTTTCCAGGGCACAAGTGTAAGGAACAAAAACTTTTTATGGCCATTTCCGAAGATGTTCCTAAAGAAGATGTGACAGTTCCAATTGTTAAAGAGCCCTCCCTTCCCACTGCTACCCCGGAACCCACCGATCCACCTGAAGTTGAACCACTCATTTACCTGCATGCTCTCACTGGCTTCTCTACTCCCCAAACCCTCAAGCTCATTGGCTATATTAAGAATAGGAAGGTAATCATCCTAGTTGACAATGGTAGCACCCACAATTTTATTCATCGTCGCATTGCTCAGGAAACCAATTGCTATATTTGTATTGTCAATAATTTTCAAATCATGATAGCCAATGGCGGGTCCATGAAATGTGGTGGGTGTTGTGAAAATGTACATCTTCAAATTGGACATTACCACCTGCAATATCATATTTTTTCCATCAAAATGGGCGGGTGTGACATTGTGTTAGGTGTTGAATGGTTATGCACTTTGGGTCCCATTCTTATGTATTTTAAGGAATTAACCATGCAATTCCAACAGGAGGGACAAAGGTATCACTTCCAAGGTCTCACAGTTGGTTCTCCTAAGATCATCAGTTCCCATCGCATGGAAAAACTCCTCAAGAAATGCCACTCTGATATTATTGTTCAACTCCATTCTATTCACGTAGTTGAGACACCCTCTGTGCATCCTGACCTCCAAGCTATTCTCTCCAAACACCAAGCTATTTTTTCCACTCCTTAGGGACTTCCTCCTTCTCGTAGTTTTCATGATCATTCCATACCCCTTGTTCTTGGCATTCTTCCTCCCAATGTTCACCCTTATCGTCATCCCTTTGCCCAAAAGAATGAAATTGAGAAAATCATGCAGGAATTTCTCCAAGCGGGTGTTATTCGTCCCAATACCATCCCTTATTCTTCTCAGTTGGTCATGGTACTTAAGAAAGAAGGTACTTGGCACATGTTTCTTGAATTTCATGCCCTCAATAAACTAACCATCAAGGACAAGTTTCCCATTCCTGTCATTGATGATCTCTTGGATGAGTTGAGTGGTGCTCATTATTTCACCAAACTTTATCTGCGTTCAGGATACCACCAGATCCATATGCAAGACATTGACATCCCCAAGACTTCTTTTCACACTCATGAGGGTCACTATGAGTTCTTGGTCATGCCCTTTGGCCTGTGTAATGCCCCATCCACCTTCCAAAGCCTCACGAATCATGTATTCCATCCTTTTCTCCATCATTTTGTCTTAGTTTTCTTTGATCATATTCTCATCTATAGAAAAACTTGGCAATCCCATCTTTCCCATGTGGATCAAGTTCTTCATCTACTCTCTCAGCATCAAGTTTTCCTCAAACACTCTAAATGTGCCTTTGGCACCTTGAAGTTTGAGTACTTGGGTCATATTGTTGGAAAGTCTGGTGTCTAGGTGGATCCTAAGAAGATTGAAGCCATGTAGGATTGGCCTTTCCCCAATACTATCAAAATCTTGAGTGGTTTTCTAGGTTTAACAAGATATTATCGCAAGTTTGTTCAGAATTATGGCAAGATTGTGGCTCCTCTCACTACTCTACTTAAAAATAATTCTTTCACTTGGACTCCTGCAGTTGATCAGGCCTTTCAAGCATTGAAGGAGGCTATGTGCACTACTCTGATCTTGGCCCTTCCTGATTTCACAAAGACCTTTTTCCTGGAATGTGATGCCTCCAGGAGAGGAATTGGAGCATTACTTATTCAAGAGGGAAGACCTTTGGCTTTTACCAGCAAAAAATTGTCATACCACCATTTGCGCCAATCAATCTATGAAAATGAAATGTTGGCTATTTTGCATGCAGTAGATATCTGGAGACTTTATCTCTTGGGACAACGCTTCCAAATTAAGACAGGTCATCAAAGCCTCAAGTATTTTTTGGAGCAACGACCTTCCTCTCTAGAGAAACAAAAATGGGTAACCAAGCTCTTTGGATATGATTATGAGATAATTTACAAGAAAGGAAAATAAAATGTGGTTGTTGATGCTCTTTCTCGAAAATATGAAGATGAAGGGTCCCTTTTCTCCCTATCCTTCATTGTCCCAGATTGGCTCCAATATGTTCGCTAGGAATGGCTACAAGATCCTAAAATTTTGCATCTGATCCAATAGTTGCAAGACAATTCTCTAGTTTCCCCATGGTACACTTGTCACAATGATGAGCTTCGCTAAGGTCATTTGTATTTAAGTAAACAGTCGTAACTTAAATCCACGGTGCTTTCTAAGCTTCATGTTACTCCCACAGATGGGCACTCAAGGTTTACCAAAACCTATGATAGGGTCAAACGTTCTTTTTTCTGGGATGGTATGAAAATGGGCATTCGCACTTTTGTGGTCAAATGTGATGTTTTTCAACGTAGTAAGGGAGAAACAATCAAATCCCTTGGCACACTTCAACTGCTTCCGACTCCACCCGCTATTTGGAGGGACATCTCTATGGATTTCATTGTGGGATTACCTAAATCCGGAAATAAGTTAGTCATCTTGGTGGTAGTTGAGCATCTTTCCAAGTATGGTCATTTCTGTGCTCTTCAACATCCATTTACTGCATCCACTGTGGCTCAACTTTTCATGGATCGTGTCTTCAAGCTTCATGGCATGCCTCATTCTATTTTTTTTGATCGAGACCCCACTTTCACCAGCAATTTTTGGAAAGAATTGTTCAGGCTACAGGGCACCCAATAACATCTCATCACTGTCTATCATCCCTGGACTAATGGTCAAACTGAAGTTGTCAACAAGTGTTTGGAGACTTATTTGAGGTGTTTTTCCTCTAAAAGGAAGAATCAATGGGCTCAATGGTTACCATTAGCTTAATGGTGGTACAACACTTCTTACCATACAACTACTCACAAGACTCCTTTTGAATCAATATCTGGACAAAAGCCACCTTCTGTTCTCTCCTACATGTCGGGTGTCTCAAAGGTTCAGGCAGTTGACCAAGTGCTTACAGTTCAAGAGGCTATTCTCCATACCCTCAAAGATAATTTGGTTATGGCTCATAATCGTATGAAGAAACAAGTTGATCAAGGTCACTCATAACATCAATTTGTTGAAGGTGACCGGGTATTTCTTCACCTGCAACCTTATAAACAAAATTCATTCAAGGATGAACATTATCAGAAACTGGAGCCCAAATTTGATGGTCCTTATACATTTCTCAAACATGTGGGACAAGTGGCCTATCATTTATCTTTTCCTAGTTCTTCCAAGTTCCATCCTTTTTTTCATGTCTCTTGCTTAAAGAAGGTGATTGGAACTAAGTTCCAAACTCAAACCAACCTTCCTGAGTTGGATGAAGAAGGATCCATCTGGTTGCAACCACAATATTTTTTTGATTAGCATCAACGTTGTCTTCGTTAGCGCACCATCAAGGAAGTGTTAGTTCAGTGGAAAGATACAACTCCATCTGATGCCACTTGGGAGCCAACTAGCATTCTACAAGAATTTCCTCATCTCAAGCCATGAGTACAAGGTTGATTTTAAGGGGGAGGGCATGCTAGGGAACTAACCTACCTAACCCCTCAAGTGGGTAGAATAATATATTTCCTTGTAATAAAGGTCAATGTTAATAAGGACTAGCAATAAGGAGGAATAAGTCAATTGTAACAAGACCTAATAGAAGATTTTGCTTCTAGAAGGATCTTCCTCTATATTGTTCTTTTGGATAGATAGATTTAGTATAAATAAGAGTAGAGGGTATGAGAAGTTTTGTCTTGGAAAATTATTGTAATAGAGCTCTACTCTGCTGGAGGTTTCCCCCTCAAAGAGGCAAGTAAACATTGTTTCCTATCAATAAAGGTATAATTGTGGTGTTGTGGTTCCATATAATTTGTTGTTCTGTTGTTATCTCTGTAATATTTCAGTATTTTGTTGCCATCTTAGTGTTATTCTCTGCATTAATTCTCCATTCTGCTAATATAATAGATATGGTACCTTACAATATTTCACAAATATCATCAAAAGTAATCCTAGAGATATATCCAAACCCCATTAAATTGAGCATGTTCATAGATTCTTCGGAAACACCTTTTAGAAAGAGAATTTTAAGAGTTTATTGATTTAGCTTATGTTTTTTAGCACGTTCATGGTTATATAGAAATATTTCCAAGTAGTCATCTAGAATTCCATCGTCTTTATGTGGCATCCTAAAAAATATTCTTTTAGTTCCTTAGCTTTGCAATAGTCTTGGTATTTTTTAAGAAATTGTTTTCTCATTTCCTCCCATGTACTAATGTTGTTTTCCTCCAAACCCATGAACCAATGTAAGGATGCTTCCTTAAGAGTAGCAGAAAATAGTTTAAGTTTTGTTGCATCTGAATAATCCATGCTATGACATAAAATATTGAATTCAAATAAAAAGGCATCAAGATCTTCACTCATCTTTCCATAAAAGTGTGGTAGTGTCGAAGGAGAGATATTTTTCATTTGAATATTTGCAGTAGGATCAACAATAGGAAAGTCGAAAGTTAACTCTTCTTCATATTCTTCCTCATTTATTCTACGATGCATCTCACCCCTGTTTGGACGTGTTTCGCCTTCTCCTTCTGCCATGTTTTTTCTCCAAAGTGGGATGAATTCAATTTTCAATGGTGGAAGTTCTGGATCTACTAAAAAGGTGGAAACTTCCACAACCACACCAACTACATATTCATGTCTCCTTAGACTATCTTCTTCAGGATTTTTCCGATCCTTAGGAACTCTACCTCTTTGCTTCCTTCCCAAAGTATCACCTGCCAACAAGTTAGTATTGGTGGGGGGGCGGGGGGGGATTTGCATTCGGTGCACCACCTAATGTAGTGGGTATTGTTTTTCCTATGGGATCCCCTACCCCTAGTATTTCTACCTTGATTCATATAGGGCCAACATCATCTAAATCCAACAAGACAATGAACCCACTAAAGTGGATGTGCAGGTTTTACCTCTCATCTTACTTCTCCTTACTTTCTGTGTTTTAGGATGTTGGCCCTGCAAGAAAGGAAGATATACAAAATAAACAAATTCCTATACATAAAACAAACCAATCAAGACCAAATTCTTTGACACCTCCCTGGAAACGATGCCAAAAATGTAGGGAAATTCAATTACTTGAATTATTGTTCATTAAATTATTGATTGGATGCTCGTGAGCTGATAAGGTGTCAGAAAAATATATGCATAGATGAGTTTGAATGGTTTTTATGCTAAACTAAACACACAGTCAATTTTCTTAATGAACACTTCCATGGATCAATTTAGGCATAAAATTATCTTTTTCATGCTAAAAAATTACATCTACTTTCATCATATCATAATTGGCATAGTAATTTTCAACATCATAAAGATATTCAGACTTCCCAGCTACCCCTTTTAGTTCGATTAATCGAGGGAATAAAACACACAATGCATAAACAAAACACATAGGAGTCATAGGTTCGAGTCCTGTATCTTTTCAGCTACCTTTTGGATTCCCTGGGTTAACAACTCCTCACACCAAAGGGCCCTGAAACCCACTCAACACGTTGTATAAAAATAACTGGAACTACAGGAAAATAGATAATTTGAAATGAAACAATTGAAATAATTGAATTCAATCTAAAGCATCAATACATTTGCTTGAATTAATTCTACAGGAAATAAACCTACTTACTAACACTGCAAGCACATCCTAGGACAGGGGGCCCTCCTAGATGGTAGCACTACAGGAAGAGGAAAACTTAAGAAGTAATCAATAGTAGGGCATCTTCATTAATCAGCTCAAAATTACAAAGTACAAGTACATGGAGGTCAATCCTTTTATCTTTACAAATATGACTATTGTATGGCCTATTGATTGACACTTATCACTTAACCTTCTCTTCAAAAAAATATTCTGATATATAGAAGGTTTCATACATTACAATTCATACCATTGGTCCTAAAGTTGTGGATATATGACTCCTACAATGGTAAATATAGATACATTGTTACCACAAGGACAAATGATGCATAAAATAGGAGACTCGAATCATAACCATGAGATCTTGCTAAGTCATCACGATTTCATGACTGAAAGCATGAAATCATGATTAATAATTCTATCTCCATAATAGGTTTTTGTACTGAGATCCACGTGGACACAAGGGAATCCATATATCATTGATGCAGAACAAAAATCGCATCCCTGCTTATGCTTGTTTGAGACAAAAATATCTCAACCAATGATCATGCCATTGGTTGTTTCGTACAAGAAATTTGGTAATTGAATATGTATATAGGAAACTCACACAATTATTAGTTTGTTTATAGCAGCCTCCAGTAACTCAATCATTATGTGATTCTGGTAGTTCATTAATATATAATTCCGGTAGTTAGACAACTCTGTGCTTCTGATAGTTAGAGTGATACCTATTGATCTTGTAGAATGCACAATGACTATGAAACCCAAAGATGATTAGATAAGAAAATTCACATCCCAAAATATATGCTAAATCACAGGGAAACAGGCTTAGACATCATTAATTACCTTTTTTAACTTAGTACTTCTCAAATCATGAAAATGATAGGTAAAATGGGAAAAGACAAAAGTAATGGAAAAAAAGGGTATGATAAGCTAAAATAGATTATATGATATTTGCAAAAATGGGTCAAAGTCGAGGCCCAACAGATTTTCAAGGGTTTTTTTTGTGTAAGGAAGAGTTGAACAGACCCAAAACGAAAATTTGAGGTCTCAAATCTCAAGGTGGTGAGGTCTCTCTCATTGTTGGAAAAGATATTGAGGTGTCTGCGATTTTGGATCTTTTTGGTTGAACACTTGTAGGGAAATTCATAGGGCATAGAGTTGGAATAGATAGTCTCTTGAGATGGATGGAAACATCTTGGGGCTCCAGCTTAGCGTATACCCCGAATTCACACCTATTAGATAGAGGATGGCTTGGTTTTTTATTCAAGTCTAAAGATGATTTAGTTTTAATGCTAAAAGAAGTATGATTTATGGATAGGTCATATCTATCCATAAAAACCTAGCATCCATTTTTTTATGCCAAGGATGAAAGGATGAATAACACTCCTATTTGGATAAATTTGATTGGATTATCTATAGAATTTTTTACTCCTCAGGCTTTGCGATCCTTAGGGAACCTGCTTGAAAAGACAATATTGGTTGATGAAATTTTTCTATATGTAGGTTATAGATCGATTTCTCATATACTTGTAGAATTGGAAGTAAGTAAAGGTTTATTTGATTCCATCGATCTCGTTGTTAGAGAGAAAAGGTATTCACATATTTTGGATAACGTTAATTTTCCATTCCTCTATTCTAGATTCCACTTGTATGAACATATCATTAATGACTGCATAAATCCCCTTGTAAAAAATTTCTCGAGGAGGAAAAAGATTCAGCCGAGTTCATTTCCAGAAGAGTGGTCAATCCCTACTGCTATAGTTCAGAATTTCGACTCCATTTTTAGCAGTTTTTAACTTTCGGGGCCATTTTGAGGGCCTAAATGAAGGTTTTCTAGGATGAGTCTTCTCAATGATAGCCAAAGGCTCTGATTGAGCCTACAAAATGAATCTCTGCGATGATACATTTCTAACGAGCTATCGTATTCCCCAAACGATGATTGTATGCCAAAGTTACACCCCCGAGAAGTTGATACACCAAACTACCCAAAACGGGGTCCACAAAACTATTGGATTTTCATATTTTAGGGTTAGGGTTTTGGATTTTATTTATGATTAAAAGGCCTTTGGAGCCTCATTGTAAAATCATCTTCTGGCGAATGCAAGTAGCTGTCACATCTCTTCTAAGAGATAAGCTGCCACCATTCTAGCGAGTCTTTCACTCTGTATTTTTACATTCTTTGTACATTTTTTATTATTAATAAAAAATTGTGTATTATTGTATCTCTATGTTTATGGTTGCATCTATGATACATTTATGTTATATTATTGGATATCTGAGATATCTCTGTATATTTATTTATTGTATCTCTACTCTCATTTCATGCCGAAAATAATCCAGATCAATGGTATCAGCGCAGGTTGCTCTTGATCGTTTTTAGTGCATGTTCCCGACGAGGTACGAGTATATCAAGTTGGGTCTCGAGCTTGTCTCTCTTGAGGACAATCATTCTCGCATGCCCAAAAAACCCTCCATAATGGAAGGAAATAAAAACGGCGGAGCAAAATATTATATTAATTTGTTGCTTGAGCAAGCTCTCACGCGACAGAGGGATGAAATGATGAAGAATTTTTCCCACACCCTTCAACGCCTATCGATAAAAACAAGCTCGTCTTCATCAATCGACCACTTTGGAGGCACCTCTCCTTTCAAGGTACATGTTAATTTTGATATTCTCATATTTGAAGGTCAGATAGATGTAGATGCCCTAGACAAATGGTTAAATACTAGAAGGTTATTTCTCTGTTCACCTCTTTTCTCACAGGAAAAAGATCACCTCCGCACTCCTTAAGGCTCTCCCCCATGTCAAACATTGGTGGGAAACTTACTGGGAGAAAAATTCCACAGAGGAGTCTGGAATATATGGGGTTGATCCCACTTGGGAATTTTTTGTGAATGCAGTCAAGGAACAATATTACCCTATTGGAAACTATGAAGACCAATAAATGAGATGGACCACACTGCGGCAAGAGAGGGGCCAAGCAATGTCAGAGTTCATCAATACCTTCCATACCTTGAGCATCAAGCTGGGTATCAAAGACTCCAAGTGACATTTGGTTCTGAAATACCACAGGGCTCTACACAGATACATCCAAACTGAAATGGATTTTCTAGATATCTCATCACTCAGTGTTGCATATCGATATGTTGTTAAAATCGAGAAGAAATTTAGGCACTAGAAGAAACGAGAGTTCGGATATGAAAATCCACAACAACCAAAGTATGAGAAAGATAGCCCTAACAAACAACTTCCTGAAAACCATTCTAAGCCACAGGAAAATAAGGGTCACATAAAGACAAAGAAAGACAGCGAAAAATGGTGTGATTTCCACAAAATTCCCTGGAAAAACACAGATGAATGTCTTTCAAAAAATTCATTGGTGGTTGAGATCAAAGATAAGGAGCCGAACCCTGATTCAAAATATGATTATGAAAATACTAGTAAAAGACATATCATCGACGCAGATCCCACTGTTATTGTCGTGACTGCAACAATTCAACCAGAATAACCAACAGATCCTCAAGAGGGGGAGCGCCTTTTTCATTCAAAGATATGGGTGAAGGGGACCCTGTTGCATTTATTATTGATAGAAGAAACCAGAAGAACCTCATCTCATCATAGGCCATCAAACAGATTGGATTGTTGACAACACCACACTCGCAACCATACAACATTAGGTGGCTTTGTTAGGGACAAGATCTTTGTGTCATCCAGTAGTGACGATTGTCATAAGGCATCCAACCCTTCAAGGATGAGGTATTATGTGGTGTTTCCCCACTAGATGATCCAGGTGGATATTGGTGGCCACCCACCTTTTCCAAATGGCTCAAAATGGCTTTCTGGAAATTTTGGCAATTTACTATTTTTAGCAGGTTTTAACTTCCGGGGCCATTTTGAGGGCCCAAATGAAGGTTTTTCAATATAGAGGTTCTAAATGATAGACGAAGGCATAATTGAGCCCCCAAAATGAATCTCATCGACAATACCTTTCCAACGAGCTATCACACGCCTAAAACAGAGATCGTATGCAAAAGTTACGATCCCGAGAAGTTGATGTACTCACTTACCCAAACGGGGCCCACATGACTTTTGGTGCTTCATCTCCTAGGGTTAGGTTTTTGGATGTCTAGGACTTTTGGAATTCACGTTTATTGTAAAAGGTCCTTCAAAGCCTCATTTTAATCATCTTCTTGCGAATGCGAGTAGCCGTCACATCTCTTCTCAGAGATAAGTTGCCACCATTCTAGCGAGTCTTTCACTCTGTATTTTTACAGTCTCTGTAAATTTCTTTGATTAATAGAAATCGTGTATTACTGTATCTCTGTGTTTATGGTTGCATCTCTGATATATTTATGTTATATTACTGGATATACACGATATCTCTGTTCATTTCTTTATTATATCTCCACTCTCATTTCGTACAGAAAATAATCCGGATCAGTGGTATCAGAGCAGGCTGCTCTTGATCATTTTTTTCAATGCATGTCCCCGATGAGGTCCGAGTATAGAAATTTGGGTCTCGAGCTTGTCTCTCTTGAAGACAATCGCTCTCGCACACCCAAGAAACCCTCAATGGCAGAAGAAAATAAAATCGACGGAGCAGACGATCCTATCAATATGTTGCTTGAGCAAGCTCTCACGCAACAGAGGGACGAAATGATGGAGAATTTTGCCCACATCCTTCAACGCCTGCCGATAGCATCAGGCACATCTTCATCAAGCGACCACTTTGGAGGCACCTCGCCTTTCAAGGTACATGTTAATTTTGATATTCCTGTATTTGAAGGTCAAATAGATGCAGATGCCCTAGATAAATGGTTAAATCTGCTAGAAGGTTATTTCTCTGTTCATAATTTTCCAGACAAGGAAAAGATCACCTTCGCACTCCTTAAGGCTCTCCCCCATGTCAAATATTGGTGGGAAACTTACTGGGAGTAGATTTCCACAGAGGATTCTGGAATATATGGGGCCGATCCCACTTGGGAATTTTTTATGGATGCGGTAAAGGAACAGTACTACCCTGTTGGCAACTATGAGGACCAGTACATGAGATGGACCACACTACGGCAAGAGAAGGGCCAATCAGTTC
>JZKD02S1236240.1:65262-76441 GCA_000966675.3 Picea glauca | reverse complement strand
TCTTCTGCTTCTAGAAGGATCTTCCTCTAGATGCTTCTCTTGATAGACATATTTAGTATAAATAAGGGTCGAGGGTATAAAAACCCTAGCTTGGAGATTATTGTAACAGAGTGTTGCTTGACTAGAGGTTACCCCCTCGAAGAGGCCCATGAACATTGCTTTCTGAATCAAAGTGTTATTTATGTTGTTGTTCTTATATCATTTATGTGTTATTGTGGAGATTATGTTGGTTATATTACTGTTAGTCTGCCATTTCTAGCATTTTATTTATGTTTTGCATACTTTTTATATCTAGTATATTACAACAATGGTGGCTGGTATAGAGGGTGATGTATCCTATCCTTGCTTCAGAAAGGCTTCAAGTTGAGCCTTTACTTGAGGACCTAGTGGATTAGATATTGAAGATTCCAATTCTTCAATTGAGACTTCAATGTCTTTTGGATTTTCCTTAGTTTCCTGTTTTCCAGAGCCCCCTACCTCAAAACCCGGAGGTACAGTCTCTTATGTAGATGAAGGTGCTACTGAATCTCCCTGTAATACCTTCAGCAAGCTATTCCGTTGATGCTTTTGGAAACTGAAGAAGTTGGCCTATTGGTCTGGGATAAAATTTGGACTTTGTTCAATACTTCCTCATATGACCTGGCTCCCCTGAAAATTTCATCATGTGGGGAATTCTCTTGCATATATCTCTTTAAGTTGTACTGAGATAGGTGGTTTTCCACGATTTTTTGTGGATCATGCCTTTTAAACTCGATGTCAACCAACTTGAAATCCTCCAGAGCTGCAGTCTCTACTTTAGAATGACCAAAATTGAACAAGGAAAACATACCAACTTGAAGAGGGAAGGTTGGCCATAAATTGTTCTGGGCTGCTTTCAATTTCTTATTGATGCCCCTTGTCATGGTCTGATAAGTCACTTCTCGGCAGACCGACCGATCTGGAAAAAACTTCGGGAGAGCATGGGGAGGGACCGAGCACCTGAAAACTCTGATGTAAGAAAAGTTTTATTCGATGTACCAGTCTGCTACCTTGCCCATGTTTCCTATGATTCTATCTGAAATCTGAGGTGGTGGGAAACCATATAAAGCCACATGAACATGCACTACTACATAATAGCATATTTCATAGAAGAATTATTTGGCCTTGTCTTCCCACAACTTGGAGTGATAAAAATGGATAGGCTCAACGTTGTTCGGGGTCCAGCTCCAGTTCATCAATGAAAAAGGGGTCATAAAGCAAATAACGTCCATGATATATGTAGACATGTAGAAAGGGGCAGACTGTCCCTTTGATTTAGCCAGCTAGTATTCAGTGATTTCCTTGGTCAAATTGTATGATAACATCTTGGCCCAGTTGAAAGAGTAGCCCTCGACCACTTCATGTATAATTGGCACCCATGCTACCGGAAAATGAGTGGAGCTCTTCTTTCCGAATAGCCTACAGAGCATCAGAGCTACGTAAATCATATGGGTATCTAACGACGTCATGGAATAACTTCCATGAATGTCGGCTATGAATTTTTCAAGGTTCCCCCACCAGGTCTTGATTATATCTGGGTAGGTTTTATCATATTGTATACATTCGTGTTGTTCAAACTCCAGCAGGAACGCAACATTGTGATTATATTTAAATTCGAGGGATAGTTTGTACATTTCTTGTATGTGTTTTGGTCTAAAAGACCCAACAAAAACCTTTTGAGAGTTGTAGATGATCCTGGTTTGAATGTCGATGTTTTCCAAGGCCTAGCCTATCAGGGCGTTATACGGCATGAGCCTCTGTCGTGCCACTATTTTATGTAGCTCTGACTGACCTATATCCTTGAGTTTAGTTGCATAAGGTTTGTTCACTTCGTCGCCTAAATCCTCTAGGAAACTCATAAGCTCATGGTCTAGAATATCGAACACTTGTGTCCAATATTTCACAGTGTCAATGTCTCTCAGTGAAGTATTTGAAAAAACGTTTGCATTTGGGTTCGCACCTTCACCAACTTCTTTAGCCATCTTTCGTGGTGCCATGATATTGATAAAATCGAAATGAGGTTACCTGTTATAGGGGGATGAGTGAGCTTCTCAATTGGCTAAAGCTTACTATTCTGCGAGAATGAAAATAGAATTCAAAATCAATCACTCATATCTACTTCAGGCGCATTGATTCGAGAATACCTTTACGGACGACAAATTTATTTACTTTAATGAGAAGGTCTAGATGGCTATCCGCAATCCAAGTTAACATCATTATCATTGATTTTTGATAAATGCCATTAATATTGGTGGTTCGCGATCGAGAGTTTTGGATGAAACAGATTTGAAATTTCTTGTATCGTGAATCCACAAAAGGTCAATTATGAGATAATCTCATTTAAAACATTAATTAATCGTGTTTTAATTTTAAGTGCTTTCAGGAGTTCGTACTTCAGATATTTCAGGATGTGATGGATGGTAAAGGTCCAAACTCCGAAGTGCGAAGTTGTTAACTATCTTTTAATCAATATTAACTTAACTAATTAAGTTTTAATATTTAGGCATTTTGTCGATTCGTAGGTTTCCAAGTTAGCTCTTTATTATATTTCCGAAAGGCCATTACCCATAGTGACGTGTTGAATATGACATCATTTTAGATGATGTGTCGAGACTAAGGGGTGCCACGTGTTGCTTAGAATCGTATGAATCTTCAGACGAAAATGTCGGAAATAGATTCCACGTGTCAACCTAGGGGAGACTCAAAATGTGCACATGTACCGTGACTCGTGTTCTTTAAAAGTTTGTGGAATAGTGATAACGGATACTTTCAGGTTTCGTGACTTCAACTGTTCAGACCCGTCGAAACACCCAAAGTGTGAAGCTCCAAAGCAACTTTTAGTGATTTGATTCTTTAACAAGCAGGTGAATCCAAAACTCGAGGAAAAAATAGATCGTTCGATCAACGTGGAACCTTATGGATGACGGATATCATGAGCGCCTTATGATTGGCAACAAATTTGATTTTAAACATTTGAAATTTGATTTCTTAAAGCTCAAGGTTTTGGGTTATATGTGTTCCAACAAGTTGGTTGTTTTTTAGTATGATGGGTTACCAAGGAAAAACTAAGTCATGGTAAAGGAGAGTTTGTAGAAGGATATCCTTAAATTGGATCAAGATAGAGGACATCTCAAAGTGAGAAGATGACATCGGAAGAAGGACTTTCTCAAAACGAAAGAGAGTTTCAAAAAAATTTATTTTCCATGTCAAAGATGCTAAAAGTATTGTATGATGATTACTTGGAACATAAGAGACTAGTTCAAGGGGAATACTCAAAGCAAGACAAAAGTGAAGAAGGTGAGGACCCTCCCAAACATTCTTCTTCGCCTCCTTCATCTCTATCTTCTTCTTCTTCTTCAAGTACAAGTTCAAATCCTACTTCTACAAGAAAACATTCTCATAAACATAAGATCGGTATGCCATTACTTAAACTTGATATACACTTTGTTTTGCCTATGTATGATGGAGAAGTTAATGCTGAGAAACTTGATAATTAGGTTAGACAGATGGAGGTATATTGTAATGTGCAACAAATCAAAGATGAGGCAACCAAAATCAGATTGACATCGCTTTGTCTTGAAGGCACAACTCTCATATGGTGGAAAAGTAATATGCAACATGGAACTCAGCAAATTGGTAAGAGTTTTCCATCATGGCATGATTTTATTTCTGCACTTGGGTGAAATCATGAAGATGGGTTACACTTTTTCTTGTTTTATGAGAAAAAAAATTGTATTTTCACAAGTTCTTCAACTTCCGGAATACACAAGTATATTTTTTATTTAGAATTTCACTTTACAGTAAAAACAAAACTTGTGAAGAATTTTGTTAGATTTCCAATGAATATTTTTCAATTTTTTTTTATCACGATTTGATATGTCAATTTGACAATTGTTTAACAGTATGTTCCTTAAACATGAAAGGAATGATAATGAGTTACTTTTTCCTACAACAATGTATCTATTATTAAACTTATGTTTTTAAGAAACGAAATATACTGCAACAATCTACAGAGACTCCATTTTATTATGACTATAATTTTGAATCTAACGGATGATTATTATAATTTTTAGAATTTTTTGAAGTTGACCAAGCTGAAAACGTTGTAGATTTTAAACACATGTTTTTCTACACCTTGTATCTATCTTAATTTTTACTTAAAACTAAAATCTAAATATACCCTTTTGAAAAGAACAGTTTAAGGATTATGAATATATGTTTTTCCAAATTTTTCACTGTATATTTTTAGAGATACCAATATTTCATTTCACCGAATCATAATGTCTGCTGAAAATATTATGTAGTGTTTTTTTTTTTTAAATTAAATAAAATTAGATAAAAATAAAGAAAATGAAAACAAATTATAGGAATTGAAAGTAGATTCAATTTTGGAAATGTCGATGTCATTTTCGAAACCAAGATCTCAGTATTTGCAGGAGTCCGCAACCTTTGAAGTTCAAGTAAGCTTGGGGCAATTCTCTGGTTTTTGTTTTCAGTCCCAATTTCATGTTTTCGGCCACTTAGAAAACAATTTTATCCATTGGGATATAAGGAAAAAGTCTTTAATTGAATGAAAAAGTCTTAAGTTAAGAAAATGACAATCAGTGCAGGAATATATAGATGAATTTCGTAAGATGGCTTTGATGTTAGATGTTCCATTGACTACACAAGAAACTCCTATGAAGTATATAGGAGGTTTGTTTGCTTATATTCTTAATATTGTATTTTTGTTTGGACCTAATAATATTGATGATGTTTCTCTTCAAGCAACTTATATTGAAACATGAAAAGTTGGAGTTAGTGTATCAAAGGAATCATCTTCAAAGAAAGAAGGAAAAGGAAAAGGGAATGGGAAGAAATCAAACTCATCGATAGTAAATGAAGAGAAACTCTCTTGCAAGCATTGCAAGAAAGAAGGGCATGATGATGAACATTGTTGGCAATTGCACCGAGAGAAGAAACCAAAGTGGTTCAAAGAGAGGAAAGGGAGGCAAAAAGTTGCAGCAACAACACATCCAATAGACTTGGGATCATATTCAGGTGATGAGTCTAAAATTACAATATTTGGTTTGTCAAGTGATTATTATGCAGATAGATGCAAATTGTTTCATATAAGGGTCATAATGAAACATAATAAGATCGATACATTGTTAGATAGTGGATCTCAATCTAACTTAATTTTAGAGGAATTTTTTAAACAATTGGGATTGACAACTAAGTTAAATCATAAACCTTACTCACTTAAATGGATAAGAAACAATCATAAATTTCCCATAACAAAGCAATGTACTTTAAGGTTTGTAGTTTCATCAAAGTTTGTGGATGAGGTAACATGTGATGTGGTGCCACTAAATGAATGTGGAATGGTCTTAGGAAGCCCTTATTTATATGATCAAAAAGCAATCTTCTTCAACGAACATAATCAATATCACTTGTTTAAGAAGGGAACTGAATATGTCTTTACATGCTTATCATATTAAAGCAAATCAAACTCTACTAAGGATGGAACAATTACGAAAGGTAGCATATGCAAGAAACATACCTATAATTGTGTCAAGTAAAGCAATTGATCTTAAGCATGAACATGAGATGGTTGTAGAATGTGAGTTCAATCATACTTTGCTTCAAGATAAGTTGATTTCGTGCAAGCTCGTCAAACATATTAGTTCATTTTCAATCATATTTATGATATTATCGCTGCTAATGTTTTCTACATGGATGGTAGTGGATTCATTAAGATGTGAACGAGTTTAAATGGCTAAAAATATGATTTTAGCTATAATGGTTATTATGCAATTGATTGTGATGGGACAGGTGCACAGGACAAAGTTTAAAGACAAAGGACAAGTGGGGAGGCCTATCCCGCACTTGATGTTTGGTTAATATCCTTTTGGAGGACCAAAAGGTCTCAGTGGGGAGGTGTGATCCAAATGGATCCAAAATGCCAAATATTTAAAGTTCTCGGATTCAGACGAAACCAGTGCCATTGCATAGCTCTCGTCGTGTTGATTCTGGCAGTATATTCTTTTTCGAAAATGGAGTTTGTATGGCAAAGATATCGCGTTATGAAGTTTTTCCAAAACAAGAAAAAACTCAAAGTCAACTGATGACATCAGATGTATGGTTGATGATGTTAGCATGACACATGAAAGCCTCTGAACATGACACATGTCAAGTGGATTGCACATTTTTGGGTGTTGATGTGGCAATGACATGAATTGTATGGATTGACACATGGTAGTTCGTATGATGACATGGAAGTACAAATGTTGATGTGGCCACTGACTGTGCAGGCTGACATGGCAGTACAGACGTTGAATGGGCATGTTGACGTGGCAGTACAGACATTGACATGGTAGTTGACTAGGTAGGCTGATGTGGAAATACATATGCAGGCGTGGAAACTAACTGGGTAGGCTAACGTGGCAGTATGGACGCTAACATGGCGGTTGACTGGGCAGGCTGACGTGGCTCGGGCCAATCAGGGGGTGACATGTAGCCCAATCATAGGGCGCCATGTGGCAACCCAAATTTTCCCAATCTGGTCCAGGGCCCTGGTCACAAGGGGTGCCATATGACCAAGAGCCCAGGATTTGAGGGCTATGCTAGTTGTGCTAAATTTGGCGGACTTGGAAAAATTTGGAGGATTTTACCAATTTTGGGCCTGATTTTATTGGATTTTTTCCTAGAAAATGGGATTTGAGCCCAAAAAGAGCTCAGAAAGAGGCAGGAAGTTGGGATTTCGACCCCCAACTGAAATTTTATATAAAAAAAACATGTTTGAGTGTTTTGAGAGGGCAGATACAACATAATGATGAAGAATTTATGAAGTTCAAGTCATTTTTATGCAGAGAAGCCATTGAGGAAGTGAGCTTTGGAGGTCATTTCCGGGAGCTCTAGTCCACCTTTTTCAGTTCCATCTATTGCATCATGTTCCTGAGATAGAGAAGAACACAACAAAATCTATCAGAGACCAAATTGATGTAATGTTGATACATGTTTTAAGAATTAAAGAATAATCAGAATCATCTCACTGAAGACAAAGGATCGGAGACGTAGGCAAATTTGTGTCGAACTCCATTATCAATCTTTGGCATTATGGTTTGTTTTTCTTATAGTCTATTTTATTTTCTGATTTATTTATGATGGCTACAACATTCTTTTTTAAAATCTTCTTCTTCTCTTTAAATCTTAAATGGTAAAATAACTCATGCATAAACTTAACCAAAGTCTTTAAAAGATCATTTTCGGATCACAGACTGCCAACAATATCACAGGGCTATCTGAAAAGGGAGCGATTTCGTTGGATTCGCCCATGGTGATTGGGGAACGAAGCAACACTATATTTACCATGCTCTCTTTATCTTTATCCTCTCTTTATATTTATCTTTAGTCGACACCTTTAACCTTTGTCCTTCATGAAGGTTTGGACAATTCTATGTTAGTTCTACATCTCAAGAGAGCTAGCAGTTGTTTCTTTCACTAGTGTTTTAGCTTTTATTTTGGAGGGTTTTCAATTTTCTTTTGGAGATAGTTGGTATTCAAGGAACCCCTCTTTGAATTTTAAATATTGGCAAGCTCAAGGTGCAATTTTATGGTTTTGGTTTGAGTTTTATCAGAGATCCAGTTGGTTGTTTGCTTTTTGTCTCTTATTTCCCTCATGGATTCTCATGTTCAGTCTTGCTCTAGGTATTAGTCATTGGGAAAATTCATATCCATCTTTGCTCCAACCCGAGATTACTTGCACTCTAGTTACTTTGAAAAGGATTATAGTGAAAATTACAATGACACTTATATTTGGCTTTGTGAATTGGTTTCATGTTGTGCTCAAATGGATTACAGGGAACTCCAAAAGATAAGATGAGCTCTATAGAGGCACAAGGAAGAAATTCAAGGTAACCACGACTCAATTCTTATGGCCAATGAGAAAATTCATGAACATGATAGCAATGTCACCTCCCAAATTGCCACAATAATGGGAAGCCTGGTGCAACATAAATGTTAGATAAATGTTGTGGAGGAAAATTGTAATATGGTCATAAATATGGTGGTCACCCTATCTAAAGGTGAGCAATGTTGGGTTGTTATATTCTTTGCAGTGAAATTCTAGTCAAGGTGAATTGAGTGACGATCGAAGGTCGAGGTGGATCGACAACAAGTCGAAGGTCGAGGGAGTTGATCAGGAAAAGTCGAAGTCGAAGATATCGACGACAAGTCAACCATCAAGAGGTCAAAGTGTGGGAATGAGACGATTGACTAGAGACCGAATGAAGGTTGAATGGTGATCCGACTTGGAGTCAACTGTAACAAAATCCATGGATTTGTGGGATTTGTAGCCAATGATATACATGGATTTGTAATCATTTTTGGGCGCCAATCTTTAGGTTTTTTCTTGTTGTAAAGCCTATAAAGAGGCGTGTTGTAACAATGTAAAGTGTAATTGTGGAATGTTGTAATGCACTCATGCAGGTCAATGTATGTGTAATTGTAGGTTGTTGGTCATGCATATGTGAGCCGAATTGGCTACAGGGTTGTTCTTGTGCAGGAAAGAGGGTATGATGTCGATTGTGTCTTAGGTGTGGACCAAGGCTAGACATGTAACCTTTTATTCAGATTGAATAAGACAACAAGAGAGAAAAACACTCAAAGGAATGTTGGTTTTCCCGATTAAGGGTTTCTAGGGTAAAATCTTGATATACTGTATAATTGCTTGTGTCACTTGCGTTCTTAATTAAATTATTCTTCTCTTTTGTTAGGATTAGTGTGGAAGTGTCTTTCATTTCATGACAAGCAGACTGGTGTTGGAATAATGTAGAAATTAGTATCTACGTAACTAAGTGGTTGTGGGTTGTTGTATGCCTGTCAAATTTAGGGTTTTCTGGTGGTTTCAGATCCACCTTTGTAGGAGGTTAGTTCAAGGTTGTTGTGAACACCTTGTGCTATATATATGTGTAATTGATTTACATTAAACACAGATTATGTGAGTGTAGACTCACGTGTGATGTGCCCTTGTGGCCTCACTGTTATTGATTTTAATTTGGTATCAGAGCCACCTGGTGTGAGTGTCTTTTGAAGAGCCACGATTTGCGTGTGACTGTTCAGGCGTGGCAAGTAAGGGTTCGAGAGGCTCTGACTGAGGGAGAGCGCCCAGATCAGACCGTGAGACATTCACTGAGATATCAGTGCGCTAAGATATCTGTCTAAACCTGTGCGTGGAGGAGGAGAACGTTGTTGTCGTTGGTTCGATGCATGTAGGAGAGGTGCATGACCTTCTCTGGCAAAGAGGTTGCGCGACCTGAGAGTTCGCTCGCAGCCTGTGCATGAAAGATATCAAAGTGAGTGGACGTCAAGAAGTCAGCAGTGCCAAATCTCGGAGGAGGAGCAACAGTAAACCGAGGAAGAGTTGTTTATGTAGCATCAGACGGGGTGCAACATCATTGAAATAATTGCGAGTCTCTCCTCTTAGGGGGCAATGAAGCAGCAAAAGAGCCACGAAACTCTCTACTGCTCAGAGGTTTCATTGTCTGATTGGAGTCCGCTTAGGCGACTCTCGTATATGTCATATAATTTGATATTAATATAAGGGTGGATCGACCGCGAGCTTGACTCATCTCCTCACCATGTTAAATTGAGAGATCGCTCTCATGCTTTCTTGCTTAGGCGGTGGTGGTATGGCTTGGACCACCAATCACTATGTTTGAGGTGCAGAATTTTTCCCCAATCAGATTCTGGAATTGTGGACGTCGTTGTGGAAGCAATTTAAATTTTGCAGATGTAAAGATGATTTCAGGGTTGATTGTTTTACAGGAATTTCAAGGGAGTATTTCTTTGTTACGGCATGGGAAATTGAGGTCATGGAGGTGTGTTTCCAACTATCATCGGAATTAGCGTACTCACCAATTCTGTATCGAATTCTCCCTTGTCGATTCGGCGAGACACTCACACGAATTTACCGGATCAGATCTGGATTCGTTGTGTTTCAAGATTTAAATTGTAAGTTGTATTGCTCTGCAAGGAGTTTGCACTTCTCTGCAAAGAGTGTAGATAGGATATAACTGGAAATGAAATCTGCCCAGATGAAATCGTTGTCTCGAAAAGAGCGCAACTAGCAAGAAATTCATTTGGTGGAGTATTGTGTGCCTGCATGGAGGAGATCCGATCGCTGCTACTAGCCTGGAAATCTCGAAACAAGAGTCACTGGATAAAGAGGATCGTTGGTGCTAGAGGAGCCACGGACGTGTGAAGGGGTTTGGTGATGACCTGAGAGTTCACAAGTGATTCAACGTGGAGGAATCTGTTGAGATAGCCACTCAGTTCCCGCTCCACTATCGTGTTGACCCATCTATTATCAAGGAGTCGACCATAGTGAAATCGACGACTAAAATAGATGAGCATGATTGCATCCAGTAGAAGGTGAAGTTGTAATGGGTTATCAAAGAAGATTAAAATAGTTCCGGAGAGAACTGAGACAAGTCGGGAGGAAGAATCAAAGAGCAGAGAAAATATATTTTACAGGTAAATATAAAGTGTCTTCAGCAGTAGCCGAGGAACACATACCTGATGGAGACCAAGATCAGATTGCGGATCTAGAGCAGATTGATGAAGATGAAGAAATCAATGCAATATTGAAAAGGTTAATGCCAGTTTTACCATCATTTTCAGGTAAAAATTTTGATCTTTGGAAAATGAAAATGGAAGGTTTACTTGGATCAGTAGATTTATGGGAACTTGTTCAAAATGGTTATGAAGATCATACTGAGAAGAGAAAAGATAAATTAACATTATATCTTATTAGTTCAGCATTGAATAATGGCATCCTGTCTGCTCTGTTATATGAATTTGGTGAAATAGAGAATGCAAAAATGTTTTGGGATAATATAGAGATGAAGTTTAGTGTGAGGGGGAGAAAGATAGCTAAAGATGAAATTAATCACGTCGTTGTTGTTGAAAATGGTGAGTGTATTGACAGTCTTATAACTGAAATAAAGACTGGAAATGATTGCATTGAAATCACAATGATTGATGATGAAAGTGTGTATGTAGTTAATTGTGATAATGAGAATGAAAACCTTGTGGAGGAAGATCTCTTTGAAGGAGAGACATATGAAGTCATATTTGATGAAGACAATTCATCTAATGAAGAGTGGTCAAAATTGATGCA
>JZKD02S1236240.1:0-24857 GCA_000966675.3 Picea glauca | reverse complement strand
ATAGCAAAAATGGTAAGATGACTTGAAAATAACATACCTTAGAACACATCACCAAAAGACTTCATCCTCCCTTGAAATCCGGCCTTCTTTACTTCTTATTTCCTATGAAATTCGAATTGTATCAAAATGATTGTATAATGATGTTTATTTATACTATTTATGTATATTCATTTTAACATTAGGGCCGACCTGACACTTTCTTATTTTGTAATTCTTTTCTTTAATTATCTTCAGGGCCTACATGTACTTCCTTCTGTCATCTTCAAAAATTCATTTCTCCTCAACCATGAGGATCCACGTGACGTGCCACATACCACCAGAAACAACGTGATGTATACTATCCATTCATGGGTGTTGTATATGCATGTGCATTTTCCTTCATGTCCAAATACCTTTATCAATCTTACGGTCCAAAACCCATGACTAGGGTTGACATCAATGACAACAACCAATCTTCCAACAAAAACGATCAAAAGCAACCTGTGCTGATACCATTGATCTGGATTATTTTCGGCATGAAATGAGAGCGGAGATATAATAAATAAATATACAAAGATATCTCATATATCTAATAATATAACATAAATGTATCATAGGTGCAACCATAAACACAGAGATACAATAATACACAATTTTCTATTAATAATAAAAAATGTACAAAGAATGTAAAAATATAGAGTGAAAGACTCCCTAGAATGGTGGCAGCTTATCTATTAGAAGAGATGTGATAGCTACTCACATTCGCCAGAAGATGATTTTACAATGAGGCTCCAAAGGCCTTTTAATCATAAATAAAATCTAAAACCCTAACCCCAAAATATGAAAATCCAACAGTTTTGTGGACCCCGTTTTGGGTAGTTTGGTGTATCAACTTCTCGGGGGCATAACTTTGGCATACGATCATCATTTGGGGCATATGATAGCTCGTTAGAAATGTATCATCGCGGAGATTCATTTTGTAGGCTCAATCAGAGCCTTTGGCTATCATTGAGAAGAATCATCCTAAAAAACCTTCATTTAGGCCCTCAAAATGGCCCCGAAAGTTAAAAACTGCTAAAAATGGAGTCGAAATTATGAACTATAGTAGTAGGAATTGAACACTCTTTTGGAAATGAACTCAGCTGAATCTCTTTCCTCCTCGAGAAAATTTTTGCAAGGGGATTTATGCAGTCATTAATGATATGTCCATACAAGTTGAATCTAGAATAGAGGAATGGAAAATTAACATTATCCAAAATATGTGAATACCTTTTCTCTCTGACAACGAGATCGATGGAATCAAATAAACCTTTACTGACATCCAATTCTACAAGTATCTGAGCAATCGATCTATAACCTACATATAGAAAAATTTCATCAACCAATATTGTCTTTTCAAGCAGGTTCCCTATGGATCGCAAAGCCTAAGGAGTCAAAAATTCTATAGATAATCCAATCAAATTTATCCAAGTAGGAGTGTCATTCATCCTTTCATCCTTGGCATAAAAAAATGGATGCCATGTTTTTATGGGTAGATATGACCTATCCATAAATCATACTTCTTTTAGCATTAAAGCTAAATCATCTTTAGACCTGAATAAAAAACCAAGCCATCCTTCTTTTTATGGGTAGATATGAACTATCCATAAATCATACTTCTTTTAGCATTAAAGCTAAATCATCTTTAGACCTGAATAAAAAACCAAGCCATCCTCTATCTAATAGGTGTGAATTCGGGGTATACGCTAAGTTGGATCCCCAAGACATTTCCATCTAGCTCAACAGACTATCTATTCCAACTCTATGCCCTATGAATTTCCCTACAAGTGTTCAACCAAAAAGATCCAAAATCCCAGACACCTCAATATCTTTTCCAACAACGAGAGAGACCTCACCACCTTGAGATTTGAGAACTCAATTTTTTTTTTGGGTCTCTTCAACTCTTCCTTACACAAAAAAAACCCCTGAAAATCTGTCAGGCCTCGACTTTGACCCATTTTTGCAAATATCAGATAATCTCTTTTTGCTTATCATACCCTTTTTTTCCATTACTTCTCTTCTCTTTTCCCATTTTACCTATCATTTTCATGATTTGAGAAGTACTAAGTTAAAAAAGGTAATTAATGATGTCTAAGCATGTTTCCCTGTGATTTACCATACATTTTGGGATGTGATTTTTCTTATCTAATCATCTGTGGGTTTCATAGTCATTGTGCATTCTACAAGATCAATAGTTATCACTCTAACTATCGGAAGCACAGAGTTGTCTAACTACTGGAATTATAGAGTAATGAACTACAAGAATCACATAATGATTGAGTTACTGGAGGCTGCTATAAACAAACTAATAGTTGTGTGAGTTTCATATATACATATTCAATTACCAAATTTCTTGTACGTAACAACCAATGGCATGATCATTGGTTGAGATATTTTTGTCCCAAACAAGAATAGGCATGGATGCGATTTTTTTTTCTGCATTAATGATATATGGATTTCCTTGTGTCCATGTGGATCTCAGTACAAAAACCTATTATGGAGATAGAATTATTAATCATGATTTCATGCTTTCAGTCATGAAATCGTGATGACTTAGTGAGATCTCATGGTTATGATTCGAGTCTCCTATTTTATGCATCATTTGTCCTTGTGGTAACAATGTATCTATCTTTACCATTGTAGGAGTCATAGATCCACAACTTTAGAACCAATGGTATGAATTGTAATGTATGAAACCTTCTATATATCAGAATATTTTTTTGAAGAGAAGGTTAAGTGATAAGTGTCAATCAATAGGCCATACAATAGTCATATTTGTAAAGATAAAAGGATTGACCTCCATGTACTTGTCCTTTGCAATTTTGAACTGGTTAATGAAGATGCCCTGTTGTTGATTACTTCTTAAGTTTTCCTCTTCCTGTAGTGCTACTATCTAGGAGGGCCCCCTGTCCTGGGATGTTCTTGCAGTGTTAGTAAGTAGGTTTATTTCTGGTAGAATTAATTCAAGCAAATGTATTGATTCTTTAGATTGAATTCAATTGTTTCAATTGGTTCATTTCAAATTATCTATTTTCCTGTAGTTCTAGTTATTTTTATACAACGTGTTGAGTGGGTTTCAGGGCCCTTTGGTGTGAGGAGTTGCTAACCCAGGGAATCCAAAAGGTAGCTGAAAAGATACAGGACTCGAATCTATGACTCCTATTTGTTTTTTTATGCATTGTGTGTTTTATTCCCTCGCTTAATCGAACTACAAGGGGTAGCTGGGAAGTCTGAATATCTTTATGATGTTGACAATTACTATGCCAATTATGATATGATGAAAGTAGATATAATTTTTTAGCATGAAAAAGATAAGTTCATGCCTAAATTGATCCATGGAAGTGTTCATTAATAAAATTGATTGTGTGTTTAGTTTAGCATAAAAACCATTCAAACACATCTATGCATATATTTTTCTGACACCTTATCAGCTCACGAGCGTCCGATCAATAATTTAATGAACAATAATTCAAGCAATTGAATTTCCCTACATTTTTGGCATCGTTTCCAGGGAGGTGTCAAAGAATTCGATCTTGATTGGTTTGTTTTATGTATAGGAATTTGTTTGTTTTGTATATCTTCCTTTCTTGCAGGGCCAACATCCTAAAACACAAAAATTAAGGAGAAGTAAGATGAGAGGTAAAACCTGCACATCCACTTTAGTGGGTTCATTGTCTTGTTGGATTTAGATGATGTTGGCCCTATATGAATCAAGGTAGAAATACTAGGGGTAGGGGATCCCATAGGAAAAAAATTACCCACTACATTAGGTGGTGCACCAAATGCAAATCCCCCCCCCCAACACTACTAACTTGTTGGCAGGTGATACTTTGGGAAGGAGGCAAAGAGGTAGAGTTCCTAAGGATCGGGAAAATCCTGAAGAAGATAGTCTAAGCAGACATGAATATGTAGTTGGTGTGGTTGTGGAAGTTTCCACCTTTTTAGTAGATCCAGAACTCCCACCATTGAAAATTGAATTCATCCCACTTTGGAGAAAAAACATGGCAGAAGGAGAAGGTGAAACACATCCAAACATGGGTGAGATGCATCGTAGAATAAATGAGGAAGAAGATGAAGAAGAGGTAACTTTCGACTTTCCTATTGTTGATCCTACTGCAAATATTCAAATGAAAAATATCTCTCCTTTGACACTACCACACTTTCATGGAAAGATGAGTGAAGATCTTGATGCCTTTTTATTTGAATTCAATATTTTATGTCATAGCATGGATTATTCAGACACAACAAAACTTAAACTATTTCCTACTACTCTCAAGGAAGCATCCTTATGTTGGTTCATGGGTTTGGAGGAAAACAACATTAGGACATGGGAGGAAATGAGAAAACAATTTCTTAAAAAATACCAAGACTATTACAAAGCTAGGGAACTAAAAGAATAATTTTTTAGGATGGCACATAAAGACGATGAAATTCTAGATGACTACTTGGAAATATTTCTATATAACCATGAACGTGCTAAAAAACATAAGCTAAATCAATAAACTCTTAAAATTTTCTTTCTAAAAGGTGTTTCTGAAGAATCTATGAACATGCTCAATTTAATGGGGTTTGGATATATCTCTAGGATTACTTTTGATGAGATTTGTGAAATATTGTAAGGTACTAGATATATTATATTAGCAGAACAGAGAATTAATGCAGAGAATAACACTGAGATGGAAACAAAATACTGAAATATTGCAGAGATAGCATCATAACAACAAATTATATGGAACCACAACACCAGAATTATACCTTTATTGATAGGAAAAAATGTTCACTTGCCTCTTTGAGGGGGAAACCTCTAGTAGAGCAGAGCTCTATTACAATAATTTTCCAAGAAAAAACTTCTCATACCCTCTACTCTTATTTATACTAAATCTATCTATCCAAAAGAACAATCTAGAGGAAGATCCTTCTAGAAGAAAAATCTTCTATTAGGTCTTGTTACAATTGACTTATTCCTCCTTATTGCTAGTCCTTATTAATATTGACCTTTATTACAAGGAAATATATTATTCTACCCACTTGAGGGGTTAGGTAGGTTGTTCCCTAGCATGCCCTCCCCCTTAAAATCAACCTTGTACTCATGGCTTGAGATGAGGAAATTATTGTAGAATGCTAGTTGGCTCCCAAGTGGCATCGAATGGAGTTGTATCTTTCCATTGAACTAAAACTTCCTTGATGGTGCGCTAACGGAGACGATGTTGATGATAGTCAAAAAAATCTTGTGGTTGCAGCCAGATGGATCCTTCTTCAGCCAACTTAGGAAGGTTGGTTTGATTTTGGCACTTAGTTCCAATCACCTTCTTTAAGCAAGAGACATGAAAAAAAGGATGGAACTTGGAAGAACTAGGAAAAGCTAAATGATAGGCCACTTGTCCCACACGCTTGAGAAATGTATAAGGACCATAAAATTTGGGCGTCGGTTTCTGATAATGTTCATCCTGGAATGAATTTTGTTTATAAGGTTGCAGGTGAAGAAATACCTGGTCGCCTTCAACAAATTGACGTTCTGAGCGACCTTGATCAACTTGTTGCTTCATGTGATTATGAGCCATAACCAAATTCTTTTTGAGGGTATGGAGAATAGCCTCTTGAACTGTAAACACTTGGTCAACTGCCTGAACCTTTGAGACACCTGGCATGTAGGAGAGAAAAAAAGGTGGCTTTTGTCCAGATACTGATTCAAAAGGAGTCATGCGAGTAGCTGTATGGTAAGAACTGTTGTACCACCATTAAGCTAATGGTAACCATTGAGCCCATTGATTCTTCCTTTTAGAGGAAAAACACCTCAAATAAGTCTCCAAACACTTGTTGACAGCTTCAGTTTGACCATTAGTCTAGGGATGATACGCAGTGATGAGATGTTATTGGGTGCCCTATAGCCTGAACAGTTCTTGCCAAAAATTGCTGGTGAAAGTGGGGTCTCGATCAAAAAAAATAGAATGAGGCGTGCCATGAAGCTTGAAGACATGATCCATGAAAAGTTGAGCCACAATGGATGCAGTAAATGGATGTTGAAGAGCATAGAAATGACCATACTTGGAAAGATACTCAACTACCACCATGATGACTGACTTATTTCCTGATTTAGGTAATCCCACAATGAAATCCATAGAGATGTCCCTCCAAATAGCGAGTGGAGTCGGAAGCGGTTGAAGTGTGCCAGGGGATTTGATTGTTTCTCCCTTACTATGTTGACAAACATCACATTCGGCCATAAAAGTGCAAACATCCATTTTCATACCATCCCAAAAAAAAGAACGTTTGACCCTATCATAGGTTTTGGTAAACCTTGAGTGCCCATATGTGGGAGTAACATGAAGCTTAGAAATCACCGTGGATTTAAGTTATGACTGTTTACTTAAATACAAATGACCTTAGTGAAGCTCATCAGTGTGACAAGTGTACCCTGGGAAAACTAGAGAATTGTCTTGCAACTATTGGATTAGATGCAAAATTTTAGGATCTTGTAGCCATTCCTAGCGAACATATTGGAGCCAATCTAGGACAATGAAGGATAGGGAGAAAAGGGACCCTTCATCTTCATATTTTCGAGAAAGAGCATCAACAACCACATTTTATTTTCCTTTATTGTAAATTATCTCATAATCATATCCAAAGAGCTTGGTTACCCATTTTTGTTTCTCTGGAGAGGAAGGTCGTTGCTCCAAAAAATACTTTAGGCTTTGATGATATGTCTTAATTTGGAAGCATTGTCCTAAGAGATAAGGTCTCCAGAGATCTACTGCATGCAGAATAGCCAACATTTCATTTTCATAGATTGATTGGCGCAAATGGTGGTATGACAATTTTTTGCTGGTAAAAGACAAAGGTCTTCCCTCTTGAATAAGTAATGATCCAATTCCTCTCCTGGAGGCATCACATTCCAGGAAAAAGGTCTTTGTGAAATCAGGAAGAGCCAAGACCAGAGTAGTGCACATAGCCTCCTTCAATGCTTGAAAGGCCTGATCAGCTGCAGGAGTCCAAGTGAAAGAATTATTTTTAAGTAGATCAGTGAGAGGCACCACAATCTTGCCATAATTCTGAACAAACTTGCAATAATATCTTGTTAAACCCAGAAAACCACGCTAGATTTTGATAGTATTGGGGAAAGGCCAATCCTACATGGCTTCAATCTTCTTAGGATCCACCTGGACACTAGACTTTCCAACAATATGACCCAAGTACTCAACCTCTGAGGCACCAAAGGCACATTTAGAGTGTTTGAGGAAAACTTGATGCTGAGAGATTAGATGAAGAACTTGATCCACATGGGAAAGATGGGATTTCCAAGTTTTTCTATAGATGAGAATATGATCAAAGAAAACTAAGACAAAATGATGGAGAAAAGGATGAAATACATGATTCGTGAGGCTTTGGAAGGTGGATGGGGCATTACACAGGCCAAAGGGCATGACCAAGAACTCATAGTGACCCTCATGAGTGCAAAAATAAGTCTTGGAGATGTCAACATCTTGCATACGGATCTGGTGGTATCCTGAACACAGATAAAGTTTGGTGAAATACTGAGCACCACTCAACTGATCCAAGAGATCATCAATGACAGGAATGGGAAATTTGTCCTTGATGGTTAGTTTATTGAGGGCATGACAGTCAAGAAATATGCGCCAAGTATCTTCTTTATTAAGTACCATGACCAAATGAGAAGAATAAGGGATGGTATTGGGATGAATAGCACCCACTTGGAGAAATTCCTGCATGATTTTCTCAATTTTATTCTTTTGGGCAAAGGGAGGAAGATAAGGGCGAACATTGGGAGGAAGAATGCCAGGAACAAGGGGTATGGAATGATCATGAACACTACGGGAAGGAGGAAGTCCCTAAGGAGTGGAAAAAACATCTTGGTGTTTGGAGAAAATAGCTTGGAGGTCAGGATGCACAGAGGGTGTCTCAACCGCGTGAATAGAATGGAGTTGAGCAATAATATCGGAGTGGCATTTCTTGAGGAGTTTTTCCATGCGATGGGAACTGATGATCTCAGGAGAACCAACTATGAGACCTTGGAAGTGATACCTTTGCCCCTCCTATTGGAATTGCATGGTTAATTCCTTAAAATCTATAAGAATGGGACCCAAAGTGCATAACCATTCAACACCTAACACAATGTCACACCCACCCATTTTGATGGAATCAATATGATATTTCAGGTGGTAATGTCCAATTTGAAGATGTACATTTTCACAACACCCACCACATTTCATGGACCCGCCATTGGCTATCATGATTTGAAAATTATTGACAATACAAATATAACAATTGGTTTCCTGAGCAATGCGACGATGAATAAAATTATGGGTGCTACCGCTGTCAACCAAGATTATTACCTTCCTATTCTTAATATAGCCAATGAGCTTGAGGGTTTGGGGAGTAGAGAAGCCAGTGAGAGCATGCGGGGAAATGAGTGGTTCAACTTCAGGTGGATCAACGGGTTCTGGGGTAGCAGTGAGAAGGGAGTTCTCTTTAACAATTGGAACTGTCACATTTTCTTTAGGAACATCTTCGGAAATGGCCATAAAAGTTTTTGTTCCTTACACTTGTGCCTTGGAAAATATTTTTCATCACAATTATAACAAAGACCCTTCAATTGGAATTCAACCATTTCATTCGTAGTTAATTTATGGACCTTGAGGGGAGTGACAGGGGGGTTAGGGTTAGTCGGGTGAGGATGATGAACAAAAGAGGATTTTTTGTTTTGGGAAAAAACAACATGTTGGGATTCTTTAGCATGTTTGGTAGCTTCCAACCAAGTCTGAGAGCAGGCCATGAGAACCTGGGATCGGATTTCATCCTTTATGCCACTGATAAAACATTCACGGAAAAAAACATATGAAATGCCCTCGGTTCGAAAGGCCAAATTCTCAAAAGAAGATATAAAGTCTTCCACTATGTCTGATTGTTTCAACTTGGTCAAACAACTGAGATAGTGGGTATCAGTGTCAAAGTGATCATAGAGCTCGGCAACAAACTAGGTCTAGGAAATATAACCTTGATGTGAATTTTTACGCAATTGCCACCATTGCCATCGTTCAATATCTAGATAGAGGACAACATAGTGAAGTTTGGCCAATTCATCAGTAATACCATGCAAAAAAAAATAATGCTCCATTTGAGTGACCCAACCCATAGGATCTGAGCCATCAAATTTATTGAACTCAACACGAGGAATATGGGGGTCATGCTGAAAGGAGTTGGATTTAAAATGCATAGAATGAGAGGATTCAACAACATCGGGTTGGTCCGAGGAGGAAGGACCCAAAGGGCGGTTCAACAACTGGTTGAAAACAAACTGGAGGGTGTTAAATTGGTTCATGAATTTTCCATCCATGGTGTCAAATGTGTACTCGACGTGGATTTCTAATTGCGCAAGGCGAGAATTGGTAGAGGCAATTTCATAGGTCGCTTTATTAATGGAAGCTTGCAGATCTTGGTTGTGAGTGGTGGCCATTTTGAGAGGGGAAGTGCGGGTAAGGAAAAATGGGTAGGTGGGACCAAAAAAAGGACGTATAAGTGATAGGTATGATGACGATTAGGGCAAGAAGGGACATATAATGGAATAGGTGGAAAAATGGGGAAGCTAATAAGGGCTTGGGTCCACTGAAAAAAGAATGTTAAAAATGAAAGGTATGACCGCGATCAGGGAGAAAAGGGGAATCCAATGGAATAGGTCCCAATATCAAGAATACTGTAGTGATGAAATGCCCAAATTCTTAACATGAAGAAATGTGTAGTAATTTCACAAACTGAATGCAGGAGACACAATTGCGCGACAATAGATATTGTCTGTTCTATTTTTGTTTCCATCCCAAGGGTTAGGATATTCAAGGGTTATACAGTCAAGGGTTTTCCCTTTGCTATAGCTCTCTGATATACGTGCGAGGTCCAACAATAGTACTCGTCCCAATATCTCAGGGCACTAACTAAGGAGTATAAACTGTGCCCTCAGTCATATTACCCGACTACCCAGGTACTAGAGAGTATCTTCCCGAGTGCTATTCTCAGTGGCATTATAGCAGTTAGGTGGCCAATCGGTTTATCTATGGAGGGATTTAGGAGATCTAAATTGCTCTGTATACAAGTGTTTTCTAATGCCCTACCACTCGAAGGGGTACCAACATGGGTTACAAGGGTGGCCAACGTATATGTTCTTAAGTACCACTTGTATTTATTGTGTGTATGACTCCCCTACCACAAGTTTATGTGTGTAACGACATATCTGTGTAGCTTCAAGACGCTGGAACACGTCTCTACCCTGAAAAAAAAATTAACCCCCAATTTTCTGTCGAGGAAAGTACTATGATACCACTTGTAAGGTACCATATCTATTATATTAGCAGAATAGAGAAATAACACAGAGAATAACACTAAGATAACAACATAATACTGAAATATTATAGAGATAACAACAAAACAACAAATTATATGTAACCACAACACCAAAATTATACCTTTATTGATAGGAAACAATGTTCACTTCCCTATTCGAGGGGGAAACCTCCGGCAAAGCATAGATCTATTACAATAATTTTCCAAGATAAAACTTCCCATACCCTCTACTCTTATTTATACTAAATCTATTTATCCAAAAGAACAATCTAGAGGAATATTCTTCTAGAAGTGGAAGCTTCTATTAGGTCTTCTTACAATTGACTTATTCCTCCTTATTGCTAGGCCTTATTAATATGGACCTTTATTAAATGGAAATATATTATTCTACCCATTTGAGGGGTTAGGTAGGTTAGGTCCCTAACAAATATGTAGGAGATATTCGCAAGGACATGCCATAACCAGAAAAGGACCCCGAGACAATTTCCTTAGAAATCTTAAGGCATCAACAAATGGCGTGACTAGGATAAAAATAGGAAACTTGTTGGAGAGTTTCAAAACTTACATCCTCACTGCACTTAACCTGCATATTTATACTTTGAATTTTAAAAAGAAACGGGAAGAAGAAAATGCAACTATGGCTATTTTTTTTCCTAAATGTCGAAAGAAGCATCCAAGGAAAGATTTTCCTCTTGGTATTGTTGTTGTTTGCACTTACTGTGCAGAATACCATCCTACAATATTTTTTACATCTCCACCAGGGCTTAAGGTGGTGTACCAAGCTGATGAAAGGGTAGTAGAGCAATTGTTTACTCTAGCAACCAAAAATCCATGGCATCCTCGTCCACTAGTATGCCTTTTGACCCATATTTTTCAAATTCTTCATATTTTGCAAGACAACAATATGTATCTTGGAATAATGTAGCACCATGGAAAACTTGGTCCCAATAGCTCGCCCAAACTCATCCTTGGAAACAAGGTTGGCGAGGGATTTATTATGGGACTATGCCCTCTTACCCATATCCTCCACAATCTCAATATCCCATGCAACCTCAAATACTCTCACAACCTTACCCTTCTCAACCATATCCATTAGAAATGCCTACCAAACAACAACTGCAAGCCATGCAACCTCAATAGTTGCAACTACCATCTACACAACCTCCTAGACAAAATCATCTCCCTGGTAAGTCTATTGCTAACACAAACAATAAGGCATCCCAACCTACTTTGCAAGCCAAGTTGCAACCCTTCCCGACTTATGTGGTTACTCTAGTAAAGGTACAATATATCCACTTACGATCAGGGAAGGTGCTTCAAAAGTAGAAAAGTTATGTGTTCCTAAAGGTGAAATATTGCATCTTATTAGAGATGCTGACACCTCTAATATTTCAAGATGTTTTGGTGTTGGGAAGATGGTTTCTAACTTATAAAGGTATGTGTATTGACCTAGAATGAAAGAAGACATAGATCAATATATTAGAGGATGCATACTTTGTTGTACCATCAAAAGCAATCAAATAAAGCAAGGTTTATACCATCCCTTACCTGTACCCACTCGACCACAAAAAATAATTTACATGGATCTTTTGGTTGATGTTCTAACAACCAGGAAGGGACTTGAAAATATGTTTTTGGTAGTTGACAAGTTTAGCAACAAACATGTTCTTTGAATAGGTCTAGATGCACTTTGGGATACCAAGGAACATCATCTCATATGGGGAAACCATATTTATTAGTTCCTTTTGTACTACATTTTGGGATAACATGGACACACAATTGAAGACATATACAACATTCCATCCATGGACATATGGGAAAATATAAGTAGTCAATAGGAATTCGATACAACTTTTGAGGGGTTACAATAAAAGGCATTTGAAGACCTGGAATGAAACCATGATCTACATTCAACACTCTTGTAAAAAATTAGTCCATTATTCTACCATCAAGACCCCTTTTGAAACCTACTTTAGGTATTTTCCACCTTCTCCCTTGGATGTTATCTACGGAAATCAAAGAGGAGAGAAGGAATACATCTCAGGAGAAGTGTTGAAAGTGGAGAAATTTGTTGAAAAAATTAAGAAGATCCATTTTCAAGTATATGATACATTGAAGAAATCACAGGAAATATACAAGGCCATACATGATCAACACAAAACTTATAAATCATTTAAAGTGGAATATATAATTTAGTTATAGTTGAAAAGAGAAAGACTACGGGGTCTCGATAAAAAGATGAGATCTATGTGATATGGTCCTTTTAAAGTATTGGAGAAGGTGGGTGGTAATTCCTATAGAATTAGTCTACCCCCATATATGTGCATTTACTCAGTATCACATGTGGATAATATGAAAATCTATGATCCTTCCATGTTGGATGAGGAAATCTAGGAGAAAATCCTACCTACCACAGAAGAATCAACACCAGAAGCTCAGGGAGAGTTGGTAGAATATAAAACTTTGCAGAAGAAGTCCAAAACTACTAGACAAGGGTAGCAGGACCTTTGGTCGATTGGATTGAAAGGACAACTTCCAAGAAAGGAAAAATGGTACTCCATGGATAAGGTAGAGGAAAATTTTCCTCACCTCATCTAGTAAAATATTTCAAGGAACAAAAGCCTCCTAAAATGGGGAAGTATGATCTAGATTAGATTATTATATTATTTTCCTTCTATTTTGTTACTTTGTGGGTGGGAAATTGGAGAAATTGGCTTGTAAGGCCCATTTTAGTGGCATGTCGTAGTTTGTAAATTTGGGGTTTGGAACCTTCTAGAGCCATTTTGAGGCATGAAACGACATTCTCGAAGGTCAAAACTTTGCAAGCATAGCTTGCAACCCATTAGCACTATTCTATACATTGATACCTTTCAAAAGTGTTAAAATTACCTCAAACCGAGATTGTATGCAAAAGTTATGCCTCCCACAAGTTGACCTACCTTGTTGACCACCATGGTGTGAGTGGATGGCACGTTAGCCCCATTAATCACACATATGGGGCTAGCCACATGTGAAATTTCAGGAAGATTCTAGAAGGTCCAAAACCTTATCACTAATTAAGAGTTGAGGGTGAAAAAACCCTAACTCTAGATGGCTATTGGGCTATGCTAAATATTGGGACACTAGGAGGAGAAAGGGTTCCATTATTTTAGCATTGTACCGATTCCATACTTGATAAGAGCATCTAGAAGTGGGATTTGAGAGCATAATAGAGGATCAAGTGCATTATGTAGAAATCATTTAGGCTACAGTGTCATAGGCAACTCCATAATGAGTGTTGCTTTCTTTGTACTTTCTTTTCATTACCAAACAAAAGAGAGAAGAGCATATGCCTGTCCTTCTTGGTGGGTTTTCTCCCTTATTAGGTTTTCTAGGATACAACTTGTGTACATTTGTGTGAATTGTGTGTTCATTTTCTTATTTATTCTTTTTCATATTTCTATTATTTACATAAATTTGAGTAATAAGTTAGTGTTCACAAAACTAATATCTAAGGAAATAAACCTACATATTAAAATATTTTAGTATAATACAAGATCCGTTGTAATGAACTGTTCTAGTGGAATATCCATGAAAATTTGCAATTTGTATAAGTTAAAGAATTTCTTAGTTTCATGACAAATGAAACTCCCTAATGGGGTAGAGATACACTCTAATGATAACTATAATTGCATCAAAAGGATAGGAAATGTAATCAAAACTAACCCCAAACCAAGAAAGACAATTAAACATCTTGATCGACGATCGACAGTGAAATCATGGATCTAGGGGTAAAACATAACCAATGTATCCTTACATACCGAGGGGCCTCTATGCAAGATTTCAATCACATGGGATGAGTCATTAAACTAATACAAGAAGAAACTCTCGATCAAATTGAGGGTATGGGTGTAGTTCCACCCTTACGGATCCCACACCTCCCTGGTCCATTCTTAGATAACAATCTCAAGAGGAACTCTTCCCACAAAGTAAGATAGAATGGATCCTGCCAAAAACTAATTTCATATATTATCATATTGAAAGTTGGAAAAATCAATATCAATCGAGGATTCATTACCTCATGATAAATCTTTAGAAAAAATTTCAAGGAGTCTTGGAATTCACTCACCTTACTATTTTAAAGGTATGACCTAACAAGTGTGCAAGGCCAACTCAATTTGACCTATCCTTATCCCTCATGTTCATAGGCTCTTAAATTTTATAGTTAAGGAAGATTTCCCTAAGCCATGGACTCAAAGCCTCATTACATTTTCATACTAGTAAATTTATTCATACATTGACTGAAAATGTTCCATAATTTTGATTGAAAATGTTACATTGAAATATATTCATATATATGAAAACTAGCAGAGCCTTGAGCATTTTCATACTAGTGACTTGGGTCATACATTGACTGAAAACGTTCCATAGTTGTGATTGGAAATGTTTCATTAAGGGAAGCATATTTCATAAGTAATATCATGGCAGATAGCATTGGGAAAAAGGACTTAAAAAAATCAGAGTTAAGTAAAACTGTTTTACATCGGCAATAGAACAATGAATTGTATAATCATTTTAGTCAGAACACATGCCCCAAGGCTTCTGCAATCAACCACTGAATGAAGAAATGAATGACATATTGAATAGCATCAACTACAAAGAATGAAAAAACTGTTTTCTTTTGCAAACAACAATCAATTATGAAAAAAATGTTTGCTTTTGCAAACAATCAATTATTTAAGCTTCCATTTGAGCAAAACCAGTTCCTTAAATATGTGCACCTAAAGGCTCTGGGATCCTTGAAGAAGCATAAATACTCAGAATTGAGACTTGTCGAGATCATCAAAATAAGGGTGACCCAAAGCCGCCATTGCTGAAATCCTGTTTGATGGATCGTACTGCAGCATTTCCTGCAAACCATGACTAAGTTCGTCATTATCTTCATATCTTAAGGGCAATAAGACTTAAAAAATATGACAAATCTCTTGGGTTTGACAGAAAACGAAGAACATACACTGAGAAGATCGAGACCGGCAGGACAATGATTTGGAACTTCTGAAGCTAGGTCCACAGGCTTCCATTGAGGATATTCATGCCAGTTACTTAGACTTTTTACACCGGGCCACATTTCCTCAGTTGGAGTTCCAAACAAACTTTCAGACAGAAATGCAATTCAATTCAGTTCATTTTGTGGTTGAATGAGTTAGCACTTAAAAATGTTTTCCAAACCACTTTGTAACCATACCGGAATATATAAAGGAGTAGTCTCATTTCAGAGTCCCCGGGGAAAAGTGGAAAAGTATTAGACGATAAATTGGATATCAGTTCCATGATATAATTGTAAGAACGAGATCATGAAGAAAAGTGAAAATTGGTAATAATATTTGTTGCCTAATGCCACTCACCAAAAATTCATCCAACTGACCAAATGTCCACAGGCGTGGAATAGTGGGTGGATCCCAACAATATCTCTGAAGCCATATACCAGAGGGTGGCAATCTGCAAATACACAGATCAGAGCTTAATTATCAGAACCGAGAACATAAATAATGGTAATTCAAATGAGGCCTGTTTTATCCAATGACAAAGAATTAAGAAAAAACCTCATGGCAAATTTTGGGCAGAGGCTAAATTTTTGGTTTGGTCAAAGCAAATAAGGTGTTTGGAGTTAAAAGACTATTCCACAATAACTTATTTGGAAACATGGTTGTAGGTGGTATCAACTATATGTTCTTTTATTCAGGCTTTAAAGGTTATCCTGATTTGACCTATGTAATATTTCCCACAAGAGAAAGGAATTTGGTAAACATCTCGGCCAAGCATCGAGTCAGTTTTATCTTAGATCTGAAAAGTTGTTTAAGGGTTTTGAATGGTTTGAATACGATTTTAATATTCTTCTTAGCTAAAAGTTTCAAGATCTAATCAGTGCTGCCTTGGATATAAGGGAGAGAAATGAGAGCGTGAGGTGGGGCAGAGGGTGAGGTGATTTTGGGTTTAGGGTTAGGGTTGCTGGCTGAGCGGAAAGCTTGGTGGATTTGAGTGAGAGAGTAGCCATTGGACAAAGGGGTTTTGGTTAGGTGGGCCTTTTCTTTTGCAAGGAATTGAGGGGCCGAAATACCGAGTGATTAAGGTTTTTAGGACAACGGATTTTTGAGCTGGATGATGGTGAGAGTTGGCATTAAGGTATCTGTCGGAGTGATTTTTCTTCCTATAGACTTGATGGGAAAGGGAGCCATCATGAAGACGAGAAATGGGAACATTTAAGAAGGGGATAGAGTTGTCTTTTTGGGTCTCCACAATGAATTAGATGTGGGGGGATAAGCTATTAAGATGATTGAGAAAAGAGATAAAGTTGGTCTCACCACGAGGCCAGATGACAAATCTTTCGCCTGCAGATTGAAACCATGATTTTGGTTTGAGATGAAACCTACTAAGGGCTAAAGATTTGAAATGTTCCATGAAAATATTAGCAAACATTGGGGATAAGGATGACCCCATGGTTGTTCCTTCGTTTTGTTCATAGCAAACCCCCTTAAAGGTAAAGAAGGTGGAAGAGAGACAAATTTTGATGAGGTCCATATTTTTCAGGTCGATTAGTTTAGAGATCAGAGTTAGAGCTTTGGTAACAAGTATTTTGGTAAAAAGAGAAACCACATCGAAGATGGCCATAAGGTCTTGTTTGTGTTTTTTAATAGGTTTTTAAATTTCATTGTATGTTATATATTAAATTATTAATTATAAGTTGCTTAACCTAAAGAAAGAGAGAGGATTTATAAAGCATCATCAAATAGTAACAAAAATCATTTTAGTTAAAAAGATGGTGGATTGGAGAAACCACTTCCTAACTTTATCATTGAGGATAGTAGAAGAGGATGTCTATTGAAATATCAACAACATTAATAGGAGTGTCATAATTATATTTAAAGAAAAGCTATGCAACTATAACGAGACTGTGAATAAGAAAATAATTGATTTACTACAAAGAAGCAATTAACCCTATTTTAGAAGATCAAAATTTTCTCTCTATTATTGTGAGCTTCAAGAAGAAAAAATATGTATTACAAAAATAAGACAAATTTTCATGAACTCCATAGTAAAGTTGGGAGGGTACCAAGAAGCCTCTATACTATGGAAGGCCAGTTGAATCTTGGGCTACATAGAATGTTAGGAAAGGAAACAAAATTCAAATTGGATGGGATATTTGGGTAGGGGTCAAAGGAAATTATAAATTGTCAAAAAATTTACAAGATAACAAGTATTCTTATTTAAGAGAATCTACATCTTTTGAGGAAACAAATGCATGGTCAGGAGGCCAGGTATCAGTGGAGCCTTTGAACTTGCAAGGTGGTCTGGTGGTAGAATGACAACGATATGTAAACCTTCTTCACCATAATGCACTTAAATTGATGGAGGAAGATGGCATAATTAAGTGGTCAAGGAATCCAAGGTCACGGGAATACACTGTTAAGTTGGGTTATGTTGCAAAATTTGAGAAGGGTTTGGTTGTGGAAAATTTTTGGTGGTGGAGATGTCTATGGAAATTGTCCTATCCCTTAATTTTTTTTTTTAATTATATTATAATTGACATTGGAAATTAAAATTCTAACATGGGGCAATGGGGAAAAATGGGGATGGGTGGGTCCACGTAGATGTATGTAATGTAAAAGCAATGTATAAAAAGTTGATCAATTACTGGTGACATGAGCCTTCTCCAAATTTGTATGGAATGAGATTATTCAAACAACAATTGGTGCACCTAAATGGGATAAATTAAGCTAGATAGATTGTTTATTAGACTGGTTGACTAACAAAGCTATAACAACTTACTAGTTATTACCTTGTTTGTTTGTTTATGGGATATGGTAGGAAAGAAATCAAATGAATTTTCAAGATAATAATTCCCCCCTATTCCAATAGTTCATCATTTTAGATTGGTTATGGAAAGAAACAAGAAGAGCCCCAAAGAGATGAGAACCATAATTTTTTTTATGACAAGTATTGACCATACAAATCCATTGAGTTTTTTTTATGGGCCATGTCAAGATGTTCTGAGTATTTGTGGAGGAGGGGAAATTCATTATTTCAACTCTTCACATTTTGTTCTTTTGAAGTATAATATAGGATAAGAAACCAATAACGAAGAAGAATTGTATGCTTTGCAACTTCTATTAAAAGGAGTAGTAGACAAGGGGTTAAAATCTCTATATGTCTTTGGATATTCAAATATTTTGGTGGATTGAGCAACTTAAGAATGAAAAATTGGAAATATAGTTCTCGAGCCTATCATAACCCAAATACAAGAGGTAATTATTACATTTGAAGATATTTCTTTTCATCACATATATTAAGAATTCAATTCCAAATAAGATGGTCTTTCTAGAGAATATTTTCCTTTGTAGGAGGGCACCTTGACTGAACAAGAATTCGAAGGGGGATCTCTCCTATCAACTTCTAAGTTATATTTGTATTAATATTACTAGTGTTTGTTTATGTGGAATAATTCCCTTAGTTTCTAGTGATGACTCCCTGATAATCTTGAATAATCTGGCTGAGTAACGATGAAGATTTTTAATATTTGCAATTGGTCACTAAAATCTTTCAAGACATAGAATGAAGATTGTATTAAGTAGACTTAGTCTTTTAAGATTTTATTTAGAGAGGGAAAAAATAGTTTCATCCTTTTTTAAGTCCTCATGGAGATGATGAGCTATGCTAGTACCATACCCATATATTATCTGGCATAGAATACAGTTATTTCCAAATTCACCTCCAGGTAGGCAACCTAATTTTATTATTCTAATATCTTCATCTATTTCTATTTTTTATCATATCCCTAGCACTAGTTTTAATACTCATGTATTATCACCAAATGAGTTTCCAGAGGATGCTACCTTTCCCTATTCCCCATTGATTGACCTATCCCAAGTACCCATTATTTTTATAACTTAGGGAGGCTAGCTTCACCTTTTTATCACAGGTCCCCATTGGTTAGAAGAGATATCTTGAGCCCTACCTCATCACCCAAGGTTGTGGTCATCCCTAGTATTCAAGTGCTTATTCATCTTGCAGTTCAACCCACGGTTGATACCATAAATGTTGCAACCTCTGATTCAGAACACTAATAATCAAATTCCTAGCCCAAACCTTTCGCCTGTCAAGCCTTGGGCTCATAGGAAAGATACAAGCCCTTAATTCTACTTGCTACAAACCAGTTAGGGGACATACCTGATGGCTATCTAAAGGTCATGCCATTATTCAATTGGGAGAATGGTATTTCCGCTAAAAACCACCTCACTTCCTTTGAAGACTGCAATGAGAACTTATCCGTAGAAGATGATGATGCTTTTTCTGGAATGTTTACTCATTCCATTGAAGGGGAGGCTAGGAAATGGTTTAGAAACCTGCCTCACAACCCTATAAGGCATTGGGGGTAGTTTCATGATCATATGCAATTAGTATTGAGTCTAAGTTTTCTCTGCACCTGAGGGAAATAAATTCAGTTGACCTAGATGCTATGTTTAATGATGTTGAAGACCAAGAAAGCAACATGAGAGCCTCGAGGATACAACTTAATACTAGATATTACCCTCCTGGGAGGTGAGACTATACTGATAGGAACACCATTTGAGATCCCAATTTGAAGTATATTTTGATTTCAACCTCTCAAATATCAAATATAAATATTTTTTTTCTTTGGAAGAAAAAAGCGAGTGGGAAAGACCTAAAATGCCCTAAAAGAAAATAATTTGTAAAGTTTGCAATTATAACAAGGTACAAGATGATTTTTTTTTTATCTTAGACTACAAAACCTATGCAGAGATAATATCTCACTTCACAAAATTTTTAATACCACCGATATTTATAATGTGTTAACCCATGAAAATAAAATTGAGCTTTGTAATCTTACTTGCAATCTATTTGATCTTAGAATGTTCAACATAATAAACCAAAACAATTAATTTTTCTTTGTTAAGGTAAATTTCTTTTTCAAGTCTAGATAGACCAATGTTTGATCTAGGTGGATACTAGTGTCCACCCGTGTATTCCCTTGTTTGAAAATGGTTCCACATTTTGGCAGTTCTACTATTTTTTTTCCAGTCATGCATTTTTTAGGCATTTCCCTTGCATTTTTAGCAATTGTCATAGGCCACACAATTGAAGAGTATCTTTTTTTATTCTTTTCTTAGATGTATAAGTATGGAGGAGTAGTTCCTGATGGAATTCCAAACATATAGAGCATGAATTAACCTTTGTAATTGTCCATGAAAATCCGTAAACAAAGTTTCTATATAAAATTTGTGCCCCTGGGAAGTTGATGTATCAATTGGTCTCCTTCGAGCCTGCATTCCTTTTGCAACATCATCTCCTAAGGTTATGGTCTTGGGTGTTTAATTTTTTTTTTTTCGCTTAGGGCTTCATATATTATGTTTAAAAGGAAATCTTGGCCTCTCATAATGTCTTATTGTGAAAGAGTGTAGCTAGCACATCTCTCTTGAAATATAAGTTGCCACCATTCTAGCTAGTTTGTATTGATTTTTGCATTTTACTAATAGAATTTAAGTTTCATTGTATTATTGTTATCTCTACAATATCTCTATGTGTTTCCATTTATATTTCTATCTTCATTTTGTTCTCTATATAATTTAGATCAGTGGTATTAGATAAATTTTCTCTTTGTTCTTTCTTTGTGCATGTCCCCAGTGAGGTTAGGGTGTATAGAATTGGAACATGGACTAATTGAGCTTGGGAAAACCACTCTCACCTATATAAGAAACCTCCAATTGAAAAACAAAAGAGGGATGATGGACTAGGATATCCTATCAAGTTGTTTCTTGAGGCCTAGTATGTAGATGCTCCTATTATAGCAATATTTACCTTGGCCCATGCAACTTGCTCAAAAGGCCTTTTCCATTTCCCTATGTAGACTTGAAGTCCATTTTTGTAATTCACAGAGATAAAAACAATATTTTTCAACATATACGCACCCCACCAACTATACAACATGCGTATATGCATGTTACACCATTACAGCCCACATACATCGGGTTTTGTGCCCAAAATTAAAAAATGGTGTTGGGTTTCCATGTCACATCATGAGATCCATGATCCTTGACCTTCCATATATTGGAAAAGTTTCAACTCGGCCCTTCAGTTCCATTTGAAGGCTATAAATGGGCCATATCCAAGCAGTGGAAAAGAGGAGAAAGAATTCAACTTTGAGAGAAAAGTTACTCTAGAGAAAACATCTAACAACTCAAACACACTTCGGGCTTCGAGACTTTGGGAGACTTGTCTCCTCTATGTACAAACACTAAAAACCTCCAAACTTCTGAAGTATGAAGGAAGATGAGGGATAAAACCAGTGCTACTCACCTAGATCTGACAAATTTCGATCCTCACGCTCAGATCTGATGGCTGAGATTTGTTCTCCCTTCATGCGCGCTCCTCCTCCTGTATGAGGGTTGATCCAATGGCTCAGGTTGAATCTTGTAGATGATCCAACGGTTGTTGAAGCTCCACCCTCCTCTGCTGTTGTGATTTCCTTATATGAAGGATTTTTTTTCAATATTCTTCAAAGGCTCAACCTTCAACTCTTCCTCTGCAAGCCCGACTGCTTGGTCTCTTCCTTCGCTGCCTATTTTGAGCTTGGAAATTGAAATAAGTTCTCTTTACACACACCTGCGCTATCTCCTACAGTATGGATGTAGTGTCCCCAAGGCCGAGCCCATTGTAAACCAAGTTCTGAAAGGAATTGTAATTAAGATTCGTAGGCTGGTGAGCCAAGTTTTTTTTTTTAGCTAGAGGCTTATGTGTTTGATTAGGCCAGAGAGCCTGAGTGTTGAAGGCCAGGAGCCTACCGTTGTAAATGTAATCAAGAAAAACAATTAATAAAATATAAACACTGCCATGTGTAGACCGACCACGATGAATGAGGGAAGGGGGACTAAGCATGCACAGAGTGGGCAAGGAATTAGTGGCTGAAGGTGGGAAAAGGGGCTATGTGTTGAGCCTAGGGGGGGCTTAAGCCTGGGAATGATATTTTAATATTATTCCAAAAAGACATGTGCATTTGTGTTTTATCCTAAGTGTTGGCAAGGGAGGACGTACAAGGGTGATGCGTGCTGGTGGAACACATGCAGTGCCATGGGTGACAAGTGTCGACCCTGACGCATGCGAATAAACGACCAGGGTGAGCCGTGAGAAATTTTTCTCTTCCTCCATTTGAAGGGGAACTGTCCGGAGCGTGAACCGTGTGACCTCTGCAAGAGACCCTCATGCAATTCTGCAATGGGAAAAAGCCTGTGTTCGTTTTCTGAAAATCCCGGTTCATCCTCCTCGTTCTGCACCAGAGAGTCTGTGTAAATTCCCTGCGGAAATTGCTTCTCACGCAATTCCGAAAATCAACATCGAGAGACCTTGCCGCCATTGCTGAGCTTGTTTAAGAAGTCTGAGTCTGTATCTCGGTTGACTGTAGTGGTCATGTAGAGATGGATTGCGCGTGAATTGTTGTCCAGTGCAGGTGGTAATTGAGCCTGTGTGTGATCTCTCTCTAGGTGAGGGAGGTGGATGTTTTTGGAAGAGGTTTCTTCCAGAGAGTGTCTAGCACCAACTTCAGGCTCTGAGACTTCCTGATCCAGCCTGTGGTCGAGACCCAAAGAGGGAGGTTAGCACCAATGGACTGTGCTTGTGAAGGTGTATACTCTCGGGCGGAACAAGCATCTGGGGAATGAGAGTCTAGTAGTAGTGGGCGTAAGATGGCATCCTGGGAAGAATCCTTCTAGATTCTAAGTGTTTTTTTCCCTGTAACCTCAGCCTAGCTAGGATTCCTTGCCTTGGGGTGGAGCTTAGTCCCAACTCGGGGGTGATCCACTGCTGAGCTGATGAGCAGTGTGGTCTAAGGCTGGGAAGTTCATGGAAGGCCTGCACTTGGTTGGTGGAATCTACCATTGATAAAGATAAGTACCTGTTTATGTTTTAATCATGTTTTGCATGACTCTACTGCTTATGATATCATGATTTCCGCTGTGTATATGAATTAATATGAAATGCTATGGACTGTTAATTATGGCAGTAACTCATATGAATACTCTGTGTAGAATGTGTTTATTTGTTTAAATGCATGAGATTTATAATACCTGTATGAGTTATGTTCAAAGTGGTGTTATAAGTTTTCTTTTAAGAGTGATTAAACCTTGGTAGCCAATAAAGGGGGCGCTACAGTTTGGTATCAAAGCGATTAAACAAAGTAGCAGAAAAGGTGTGCTACAGTTTGGTATCAGAGCCAAGGTTTTGACACTGAGCCTAGATGGGCCAGTGGAGCGGTCTTTAGACCGAGAATGCGAGGGGAAACTGGGTCTGGAAGGCCAATTTCATACCCTGGTTTGCTCCAAAGTGTCAAGTAGTTACTTGACGAGTTTTTAAATCTCAGGAGGTATAGCGGCATTATGAAAACGCAGCCATTGTGGTATGAGTCCACAAGGAGAGAGGACTCCACACCGGTGGTGTGGAAGCTCTAGGATCTGTTCGGGAGGGAAGGCGAACCCTTGTGAGCCGTCAGATCTTGAGAAAATTACCCGCAGTCGACGGATCGGTAGAGAGTTGCACGGAGTTTTAAAGCTTCGTGAATAGGAGGGTGAAAGTTCTGAAAGGAGTTGGCCTATCAGGATATCGGTGTTAGGGATATCGGAGTTCTCGAGGTCGAGAAGGTCAGGACATTTCAAGTTTCGAAATAGTGAGAGGGAATCTGAGTCGTCCGTCTAAGGAAGGACATGTGTCGCGCGATCGTCCAATTTAGAGATCCGGACACCCGGACTCACATAGGTGAGCGTTTTTTACCTTGGACCAGGCGAAGTCCCGAGATTTGATCTGAGCCGTCCAACAGTTGGGACACATGGCGAAGATCGAGCGACCCATCAGTATATCGGCTACCGGGGTTTTGAGTTGACATAGAACTTTGTCATCGGGGAATCGCAATTTGTGAAATCCCGAGATTGGACTTGAGCCATCCGTCAATTGGGACACGTGGGTGAGATTGGGAGCCCATCGACATATCGGGGTTCGACGTTTCGTGAATCCTGAAGACAAGGCACCCGAAGAATTTGAAATCGCAAAATTGTGAAATAGCGAGAAGCGACGAGGACCGTCCATTCTTGGGGATGCATGGACGAGATCGAGGCAGTCGGGAAAGTTCTGGAAGGAGAGTCATCCATCAAGGAATTGGGGTTCGGGGAATCGCGAATCATGAGGACATATGTGTTTTGGCATTGGAAAGTCTGAAACCCCGATAGGAGGTATGACTGTGGTCATATAAGGGGAGTTCATGTGAACCACGAGTCTAGCCCGAAGGGCTAATGGGAGTTAGAGCGCATCGACGTTTGGAAGCCCAAAATGCCGAAAGGATCTGCGCCGTAGATCTGAGAAAGATCTGACCCTTAGATTTTTTTAGAAATGGATGTGGACACCTGGAGATGTACCACGTGCCAGTAGGCCGAGAATAGAAGCGAGAGAGG
>JZKD02S1236207.1:0-12358 GCA_000966675.3 Picea glauca | reverse complement strand
AAATGCCATGGGTTTCACTTAAATTAACTCCCTCATTACTTTACCCCCTTTACTTTTAAGAAGACTTTAATTAACACCTAGGAGGGTTTTAGTTTACGCCCTATGTTTATTTTTTTTTGTGGGATCTTTTCTTAGGTATTGTCAAATTTGTCTTAGAGAAGTTTTAATTTAGGTTTTCATTTGAACAGGGTGACAATTTCATTAGGGGAGTCGTTTTTAAGAATTTTATCGGGCGTTAAGGTCTAGGGTCATCTAGGTTGTCTCATCATCATCATCAATGCGACATTCCCTTCAGGATGCACTACATGCTCCAAGGGTGCCACTCGCCTTGTTTGCTTCAGTTGCGCGACGTGCCTTTTAGGATTCACCACGTGCTCCAAGGGTGCCACTCACTAATTTGTATTTCTTTGCGCGACGTGCCCTTCAGGATGCACCACGTGCTCCAAGGGTGCCACTGATTGGCTTGACGGATTGGTAGACTCTATAACCCCTGGAGTCAACACTTCGCCAGGTGAACTTGTGGGAGACTAAGGGCTCTAAGGAATAAGGCCCTCACCTTATTGCGCTCCCCTTAGAATCATCGTGAGCGACTGTCGCAGTCTGCCCTCACGGCATCGTGGATCCTCTCGAACTAGGTAATGGTTAACCTATAGTTCGAGCCACGGCGGGAGTGCTAGTAGGCTATGGCAGGGCTACTGTCCACACCTCTCCCTCAATCTCTCTGGAACTCGTGTGTGGCCCCTTTAATCCATATGTGAGTCTAGTCGGCAAGCTATCGTCAGCCTGCATCATCAACCACCATGTCAGATCATATCAACCACATATCATAAAATCAATAGCATATCATCAAAACAAAACAATATCACTGTAAATGAAACAACTCAAATAGCCCACTCCCTGACTCAATTCGGAGTCCAAGGGAGTTCCACCGATGCCTCTACATCCTCAAGGTCCGAAACCCTGCACACTCAATGAAACTGAGTCAACAGCACCTGTCTACACCAAGTAGTAAAAACATCCTGTCATATAACTTAACGCATCATAATGAAAGAAAAAGTTTTATCATCATAAAAATCCAGATCACTTGCGAGCAAGTGTCCTCAAAGAATAAGTTTGGTAAGTGCGCTAGAGTGGGATGTTACACAATCCATGAAAACTTTGAACTTCAAAGATATTCTTTGGCGATGGCCAATTCTTAATTACCTCCACCTTATCTGGATCCATCCTCAATTTATCTGCAGAAATAACAATACCCAAATAAATGAGCTCTGTCTTCATGAACAAGGATTTCTTCATGTTTATCAACAAATTCTCTTGTTGTAGCCTCTTCATCACTGTAGCCAAATGTTTCAGATGCTCTGCCTTTGTTTTACTGAAAATCAGTATGTCATCAAAATACACAATGACAAATTTTCTGATGAAATCCTTCAGGACTTCATTCATCAACCTCATGAAGGTACTTGGTGTGTTCGTTAAGCCAAATGGCATAACAAGCCATTCATACAACCCTTCGTTAGTCTTGAAGGATGTCTTCCATTCATCACCTTCTCTCATACGAATCTGGTGATATCCACTTTTCAAATCAATCTTCGAAAAAAATTTCGCTCCACTCATGCAATCCATCAAATCATCCATCCTTGGCAATGGAAATCTGTACCTGATGGTTATCTTGTTGATTTCCCTCGAGTCAGTACACATCCTCCAGCCTCTGTCTTTCTTTGGACTGAGTACTGTTGGAACAACACATGGACTCAAGATTTCTCTAACCAACCCCTTGTCCATTAAATCTTGGACCTGTCTTTTGACTTCTTCGTTCTCCTGCGGCGTCAATCTGTATGCTACTTTGTTTGATAAAATAGCTCTAGGTATGAGATCAATATGATGAATCACACTTCTGATTGGTGGCAACGAACGAGGTAGTTCGTCCACTACTATGTCAGCAAACTCTTCCAACAGTTTTTGAACCTCTTCCGATAAATCATCTACCCTTGTACTAGTTAAAACAATTTTAGGCTTCCTGACCACAATGAATTGCGGTTCCTCCTTCTTCTTAACCTCTATAAGAAGTTCCTTCCTACTCATGATAAGTACAATGTTGCTTACTTCAGGTTTTACTTCCTTGTCCTTAATCAACAACAGCATGTGAGTTCTCCCATTCTTCTCTAGGGTGTATGTGTTCTTTCTCCCATCATGAATCACATTTATGTCATATTGCCATGGTCTACCCAACAATAGATAAAAAAAATCCATGGGAATGACATCATAGAGTATTTCATATTTATACCCTCCTATTTTAAATTCAACTAAACATTGTTTAGTGACATTTACCTGATATCCTTTTGTAGCCACGAAACTCTGTATGGGCTCGGATGTTCAATAGTCTCCAGCTCCAACTTTTCTACCATCTCTGTAGAAACGATATTGTCTGTGATACCACTGTACAAAATGAATTTGCATACCCTGTCCTTGGTTTTGCAAGAAGTCTGAAAAGACTATTCCTTTGCACTGGATTCTCCACCTCCTTCTCTGGCGTTAAGAGAACTTTTTGAATCATCAACGATCTTCTACCTTCAACATCCTCTACCTCAACATTCCACCTCTGTGCTTCAGCAATGTGAGTCTCACCACCTTCTTTATTTCTATCTGGACACTCATAAGATTTATGTTTGACCTTTCCACATGTGAAGCATTTGACTACTCCACCTCTTCCTCTTCCTCTACCTCTGGTACGAGGAAAAATGTTTCCATCAGCATACTGACCTCTCTGTGAGCTTCCACCTCTCTCAGTTTGAGTTTGAGGTTTCTTCCACTCTTCCTTGGGTTTCTGATTTCTATCCTGGGAAAATGATTTTCCTCTGGGCTGACTTTTGCCTCGACCTCTTTGACTTTGCTTTCATCTCAGCTTCTCTTCAGCCTTTAGAGCCATATGATAATCATCTTCCACCGTTCGTATGGTCATCATGCTCATCTCATCCTGAATTTCATATCGTACACCATTCATATATCTAGCAACATTTTCATCATCACTTTCACAATGCCCTGCCCTGATGTTCAGCCTGTAGAATTCTTCAGTGTACTCCTTCACTGTCATCAGCTTCTGTCTCAAATTTTGCATTCTCCGAAACAGAGAAATTTGGTAATCCCTGGGAATGAATTTTGCCTTCATCTTTGCAATCATCCTATCCCAACTCTTGATTTTATGCTTGCCTTTGCAACGTCTGTCAGCTTGTAGCTCATCCCACCACAATGATGCATGTCCTTTCAATCTTGTGACAACATGGTTGACCTTTTTGTCTTCCTTGACATCTTCATAGTCAAAATATGTGTCCAGATATCTAATCCAGTCTAGAAGCTCTTCAACATCCAAGTTTCCTTCATATACTGGAATATCCATTTTTTCCTTAGCACCCATTCTTGCAACAACCCTAATCAGGCGTTCATTTGTTGCATCTTCTGTTGTGACTTCTCTTCTTTCATGTCCAGCTTCATCTTCACTTTCAAAATCACTGACATATCCAACACCAACTGTGTGCCTCTGTGCTGTCTCCATGTCCTCGATTCTGGTGCGTATGTCACACATCTCTCTTTCCATGGCTGGATTTGGCACCTGCCTACCCCTTCCTCTTGGCATTTCCCTCTCCTCTGGCAGATCGAGTGTTTGTCTATCTCTTCTTCTCGGTGGCATGGCTGAGATTTTCTTTCTCACTTTCCCTATATGAAGTATACAAATAGAGTCAATCTCTGATACCAACTGACGCAAACCTATCAGCTCTCGGGTTTAGATATGCTCATAGGATCATTGTTTAACCCCTTCAAGCTGGATCAACTCTTTGAGATTCCCTGCTAGAATCTCCTTTCAAATCAATCCACAGGTCCTTCGGGAAGCTCCTCTGTGCGAAAAACACTAGGCACGAGCTCCTTTCTACCCAAGCGACCATAGTGTTATGACCAAGGGCCTAACCGAAGGTCCTTTTCACAACTTGCAATCTCCCGAGTTCGTGAGTCGAGGCTCCGGACTCTTCCTTTTAAATCTCACGATACCTGAAATGATGATACGGGTATGGCTCTTCCTTTGTCAGTGCCTTCCTCACGTGAGTATCGGCTAGGCTAAGAGCTAGCACCTTTCGCTATTCACCACTTCGCGGTTCAAGTGTCCAACCTTGGCACCTTCCCTTCATGAAATCCTGAGAAGTGATGTTGATGTTTCTCCTCTCGTTCTTGCTACTCGTGACTTTACGAGTCGAAGGTTCAAGCTCACATACAATTATCTCACGAATCCCTGAGATGCGAGAAGTCAACGAAGTGTTGACTCCTTCCACTAGGTGACGTGTTTTCGCCTATCTATTTCCCCGGGCCCACCTTGTGGTTCTTCCACGTGTCTCTTATGCCCAACTTCGGTACTTTGTGACTTCACTTCCTGAAGCACTACCTCCTTTGTATCTCGACACCCGAAGTGTTGAGATCCTGAACTCCTCGCTACCCCTTATTGCAACTCATGACTTTGGGACTTTCGGGACAATAGTCTCGACTTCCTATCTGTCAATATGCCGAAATGTCGAAATGTCGACACGTCATCAATGCAGGTCCCACAACGGAACTTCCTACCTTTTTGAAGTTTCATACTTCGCGACTTCGCAAATCAAGATGCTAATATTTCAGTTCTTCAACCCACGAAACCCCGAAATGAGATTACGTGAGTGATCCAGTGGCCTCTGTTGGCTCAGATCCTATGTTTGTCCTAGCTCCTCGTAATATCATCACTCACGACTTGGAGCACCCAATCTTTAGATTCTCACTTTGCGAACCTCGAAGTTCGTGAGATTCCTTGATCTCTGCCACCTGTCCTCCTCTGATGGATGGCTATGATTCTCTCGTGACTTCGCCTTTTACAGCCTCGTGAATCTTGATGCAAAGGTTTTAAACTGTAACTCCCTTGCCCCTCTACACGATCTGACGACTCTCGAGACTTCACGAATTCTCCTCGGAGAATTCCGACCCTCCAATGCCTCCATAACAAATCCTATAAAATGAACAAGTATTCCTTCACGAAACTTGTCCACCAGCCAAATCAACGTCGTTGCACCTCTTTTCGACACTTCAAGGCAATATTCCTCTTGATATTCTCTTCAAAAACTTTGAAGACTCTATCCCTTATGAGCTTTCTCCACAACTCAAGTCTTGAAAAATACTCCTTCACGCACTCCCTACTACAATTCTTCAAATAATTCCAAGTATTTGAACCTCTTTGACTCTGTGCACTCCCTGCGACAACAGTCCTTCAACAATTTCGCTCAGGGTGTAACTCTGGGACTTCACTTGGCTTGCGCACTCCTTGCATAGCTCCTGTGCTTAACTTGCACTTTTGTGAGAATGAGAACAATGTTATCCCTCCTGAGCTTGTAGAGACGAACTCTGACTTCTGTCAATGTACACCTTGCGGACAATTTCACTGCACTCCTTGTAGGAAAACTCTTGCTCAGACAGAGAAACAATTGAAACACATTCTTTACTCTCCCTCTCTTCATATTTTAGACATTAAATATGAAATCATACATTCACGCATCAAAGAAAATGCATAATAGAGAGTAACAAGCATATATCAATTAGCATGTACAAACACAGAAAGCAATTGAACACCATGAGTCTGAACTAAAGATCTTTGTATTAATCCAGAACTTCTGTACATGGTTTTTTACTCTACACAACTCTCTGCTTCTGCTCTCCTATGCTCTCTTCTCATAATAATCTTACAACTATACAATGCGGGTGTCTATATCCCGTTTCCCTCCTCACTCTAAACTATCTAATATGGAATTCAAAACTACCTACCTACATTCATTAACATAAATTCCTCTTAATCCTTCAGACAAGAGTGAGACACTCAAGGTCTGATTACAATCAAGAAGTATGCCCTTTCTTAATTGTTTCATTTATGTTTGGCATATCCAACTTCAAAACATTTCAAACAATTCATCATGTGCCAAAATGCGTTGGTGCTTGTCCCATGCTCACTTGATGTTGGTGATGCTCCTACATTACATAAGTATTATATTGATATTCAAACAAACTCAAAAGGAAAATCATCCCAATATTGAATAGGAAGTAGATACAAGTCACAATGAATTTTTTAGCAACCAAACAATGGATCGAGTCATAATGAAAAATTAAGTTTAAATTATTGATTCATGCTTATAGTCATGAATCAAGCATTAAAATGCAAGATACAAGTAAAACAAGAAAAATCAAACATCTCTTTAATAACCGAATAATCACCCTCAAATAGTAATATTTATAGAATGAGGGGTAGGCAACTACATGAGTTGTCATTTGTCATTGAAAAAGAAAAAACATGTAGGGTTGCCAACAGTGGCGAATTACTGGGAGAAGAAGTTATCTCTGCATCACCAACAAGTTCACGTCAGGACTGATTAAGATTGATTAAAGATTAAAGAACAGTTGAAGGAAATCAAGCATCTAAATCAAATTCCAACAATAATCATACAATCCAACTTCAGATGTCTTTCTGTTCAAATGAAATCTGGTGACAAATTTTAATTATGAGAGAAATGATACTCAAACCAATGGCTCCGATACTGTTGACAGGGCCACTTCTGCCAGCAGGTGTCCATAGCCAGGATTTCAATTAATCCACTCTAATGCCTCTACCTTGTCCAAGAAATTTCAATTAAAAATGAAGGGCACTTACGACCAATATCAAAATTTATACCTGATAATTTTCTTGGACCCGACATTGCTTCACTACCAGTAGGCCTGTTCAGTACCCCAATGAAGTTGTCTTTGCATCATGCATGCATTTACTCTCTTCCAACAGACCTGTTGACCTGTTTAGTATCTCGACGGGTTTACAGACACTTCCCACAACTCTCTAGAAATTATTTACAATTTGACATAAATTTAATGATCTTCAGAAGAGCAGGGTGATGCTGAAAATTTCAGTTTTTAGAACACTTGATATTTTCAAGCTTAATTTTCACTTGATGGCCTTCATAATGATCTGAAAATAGTTTTTTGATAAGATTAACTTTTCGAGGACAGGAATGCATACTCGATTTGTTTTCTTTAAAAAAAGGGACAACGTAAAGAGCTTTAATGATGATCGTGTTTTCTCATGATTATAATGTGAAGCCAGGAAACCTACTTCGAACATAAAGTTTCTTTAGCCAAGGTTGCTTTTCGGCAAGTTACAACATTGATGCTCTGCAAATTCCTTGACTATTGCTTCATGATGAGGCATTCTAGCTTCCCTTCACGAACTAAATGGTGAAATAGTCATAAGTTTAACTAGAAAGTAGCAAAAACAAGAAAAATGAAAAGAACCAAAATAAAAAAACAACAAGAAAATTTAAAAGGAAAAATATGTACAGAGGTAAATATGGAATCATCACAAGAAATATTTTTTTGGGGAACTTAAAAGAAAATAGAAAAATCCTTGTTAATATAAGTGCATTCCTACTCGTGGCACCTTGGGTCAGGATTGAGTCGAAATATTCATAATAATACTTTCCATTAAAAAATTTCATAATAATACTGCGGTTTTGAAAAGAATTATTCAGTGAAAAGAAGAGGGAAAAGGATCAAGTGGACTTCCCTAACAATAGTCATATTATGGTTATCTTGATGCAACCACTTTTGTTCTTTAACTGCATTATTACAAAGAGATATAGTGAGAGATAAAGCTAAAACAAAACCTGCTCCTAGGCCTACTCTAACTACTAAACAAATAAAAATACTACGTAAAATCATGCTTCCAATGTATCCATTGGAGTAACTCCAATCCTACAATGGAAACAAAATAAAAAAATACTAACAAGAATGGTAGTATATCGAAAAATGATAAAATTATATCATACTTACCTTTATCATCATCATTTAAAAGCAAGGAAAACATCACCTTGCCATTCCCTTGAAACTTGTTGATGTATGAATCCTCCAACCATTCTGCAATCTTGTCGTGATATGGGTCATAATGGCATGGATGAGTGTAAGTAAGTTTGGAAAAATTGTCAAGATTATGGGGAAATGAAATAACCATCAGCCAAGGCTGAAGTGCCCCATCCTCCTGACAATTCTCCAAGTGTTCATTAATTTCTTCACATGCAGGATCCAAAAGAAATATGTCATGCTTACTTCCTAGATATTTAGGTAAAAACAAAGCAAGAACAACTTTATCTTTATTATGAAGATTTTTTACATACGAATATTCAACCATCCTAAGATCCTGTCATAAAAATTAGGATGCAAACTATAACTTTGATGAAACAAATATATCAATGGGGAACACATCAAAAGAGGATTCATGACATCAATTAGATCATTGGTTTGAATGCTTCCTTTTATGATGTTGATCGTTTCGAAATGTGAAGCATAAAAATTAAAATTCGCATTATATTTTTCAAAAATAAACTGTGTAAAATCATCTCGCAACATGTCTTTTTCCCATGTGAGTGATAAAAGTGAAAGAGAGTCAAATCCTAATTCATAAATGTTACGTTTGGAATTAATTTCACCAAAGCTTGGCATATCGAAAGGATCTGATTGTGGTGGAAAGGAGTAGGAGGTTGTGGGTAAAGTATCAAGTCCACCAGAATCTAAGAAAAGATCAGGATATAAAGAGTAAAAGGAATCATAAATGAGCACGTGAAAAGGATCTCTTGAGCTCTGATATTTAGCAATGCTATTCTCAAGGCATTCTTCTTCACTTTTACTTTGTTTTGGTGATAAATTCTTCAGCATAATATGATGATCTAGATTTGCCTGGAATGTATGATAGATAATTCAAAACTTTCACAACAAACATCTAATATTTCCTATGGATAAGGTATAATTTGTGGATGAAGGTTTAAGGTTTCTTCTTCGAATTGCATATTTACATCTCTAATTAGTTTCTTGGTAATGTTAGAATACTTAGGATTATTTTCCTCACCTAAGTGTTCTTCAATAACTGAGTTTAAGTATTGATTAGAGAAAGAGTTTGAAGAATATGGACATTCACCTTGACCCATCATCGAATCTTCTTCCACAATGGTCGATGAATGAAAATACAATGATTCAGAGGAAAGACCAATTTGATTGTCAGTAAGAACCGTTTCAATAAGTTCTACCTCCTTTGCTCGTTCAAAATTTTCGGATGGATTCTTCTCATCCTGCGAACAAAATTCTTCTTGCAATTGAGTGATAGGATTTGTAACTAGTTTTTCATTCNAAATACACAGACAACTTATGCAGATATGTCAACTCTTACCTATCTTTCCTTGTTTTATAAATCTGGTCTTCTATCTTCTTTTCTACAATTCTTCTCTTCCTCTGTATGTTTAGCAGGTCTTCTCTGCATCAACTTTTTCTGTCATTCTTCTCTGCTTCTACTCTTTCTGTCATTATGCTCTACGTTTCATCTCACTCTGCCCATTTTCTAAATCTCATACTGCACATCCTCTCATTTTCTCTTTCTTACGGTTTCATCCATCTTTCATCCGAAATATCCAACATCATACAGTCTATCTCATTTTCTTTTATACACCCTTCCATAGCGGTTCAACTTCCCATCTCCTTAAGCCAAAAGAAGACACATGTCTGAGTAACTGAAACGCCAACTAATCGGCAATCAAGAGTCTATTTTCCTAATGGATTTGAAACATAGGAGTTAACTGTGAGAGATAATAGTAACCCTCCGATCAATACTTGATCCAATGGTTCAGATCCAATCGAGATTTCACACATCGTGATTTCGGCACTCTTGGCATTCAGAGTTTTTGTCACTTACAAATCCCGATCCCCGAAACTCCATGAAGAGGTTAGATCAATGGTCCAGATCATTTCTTGATCTGACGATTCAGATTTAGTCAAGATTTCACACATCGCGATTTCGACACTCTTGGCATTCAGAGTTTTTGTCACTTAGAAATCCCGATCCCTGAAACTCCGTGAAGAAGTCAAATCAACGGTCTAGATCACTTCTTTATTCAACGACTGCAATTAAATCGCGGTTTCACATATCGCAAAATCGACATTCTTGTTGCATTGTGTTCTTTGCCTCTCTATGTCATGATTTGCGAAAATCTAATATGGAGTTTGATCAACGGTCCAGGTCTGATATTGACTTGACGTCTGCGATTGAATTGCGATTTCACATATTGTGAAATCGACATTCTTGTTGCATTGTTTTCTTTGCCTCTCTATGTCGCGATTCGCGAAACTCCGATAAGGAGTTAGATCAATGGTCCAAATCTGATCTTGATCTGACGGTCACAATTACATCACGATTTCGCATATCGTGATATTGAAATTCCTGTGGTCAATAGACTGACATTTCAAACACTCAATCTGCAAAACTTCGACATGGTTTAAACCTGCTGACATCACACGTGAATTGATACGTGTTGGTGACTACCATGTGTCACTCAGATTCATGACCTATATGAGCCTAAAATATTGAATCATCTTGACACTTGTCATTGCCTGGTTGTTCCATGTGTTATTAGGTTTGTTGACGTGTCTTGTTTCATGATTTCACATTTCGTCAATTCGGGACTCCTAATGTTGAGAGTCTCTGACTTCTCAATATTTTGATTTCCAAAACTTCGACATGGACTGGATCCAACGGTTCAGATCAACCTAGATCTTGACAGCTCAGATTACATCGCGATTCCTCATATCGTGATATCAGGATTCCTGATGTCAATAATATTTGACATGTCCAACTCTTGATCCTCGAAACTTCGACAAGGACTGGAATCAATGTTCCAGAATCAATCTTGATATGACGACTCAGATGAAGTCGCAATTTTGCAAATTGTGATTATGCCCACTTCTCCTTGTACTTTAAAGAGAGTGCAGGTTATTCTTGATCCAATGATGGTCGGGTCTTGCACTTGGATCTGACGACTGAGCTTTGTCCTCCTCTTCAGTGTGCTCGTCTTGTCTTCATTCAGATATGACGGCTCTCGTTCATTCAGATATGGGATTCAACGATCACTGACTCTTCTCCTCCTGATCAGAATCAATCTTGATCTGACGGCTTAGATGAAGTCGTGATTTTTCAAATTGCAATTATGCCTGCTTCTGCTTGTACTTTAAAGAGCATGTAGGTTATCCTTGATCCAATGATGATCGGGTCTTGCAATTGGATATAATGACTGAGCTCTATCCTCCTCTTCAGTGCACTCGTATTTTCTTCATTCAGATCTGACGGCCCTCGTTCTTTCAGGAAATTTGAATGGGATTCAACGGTCACTGACTCTTCTCCTCCCGATTATTGTTGCGCTACTACTCATCACTGTTGTACTCAAGACATCACCACTACTGTACTTACCATCAATGACAAGTATACGCTCCCTGTAAATAAGCTAACAATCCTCTGTACATTCTTCCTGTACTCATGCCATTCGCTGTCTGTTACATATTTACCAACAATCTCCCCCTTTGGCATTGATGGAAACACAAGCACCCACATGCATTCAGACTCAGCTCTCCTGAACTCTTTTCTCCCCCTTTGACATCAATGTCAAAGAAGAAACATTCTTCCTCTGATCCGTTCGCAAAACATACTCCCCTTGTCGACTATAAGCATTTTCGAAATACACCAAATATTCAATAAGTACTCCCCATGACCAGGTGAATATATTAGACACAAGATATTATAACCCCCAAATTTTGACGAAGGTATCCAAAAGGGGTTGCCGCTAGTGGTTTAGTAAATATATCAACAATTTGTTCTATATAGGGTATATAATTCAGTTGAACAGTTCTGTTTGTAACTTGTTCTCTGAGAAAATGGTACTTGATTGGAATATTCTTAGTCTTAGAATGAAGAACAGGATTCTTAGAGACACTAATGGAACTGGTGTTGTCACAATGAATTGGAATAGGATCAGTGTAGGTTATCTTAAGATCTACAAGAGTTTGTATCATCCATAAGATTTGTGTGCAACAAGTAGCAGCAACAATGTATTCTGCCTCTGTAGTGGATAATGAAATAGATCCTTGCTTCTTACTAAGCCATGCAACTAATGATTCACCTAGGAAAAATTCTCCTCCACTGGTGCTTTTTCTCTCATCAACACAGTTTTCCTAGTCTGCATCTGAATAAGTAGTTAACTGAAAATTCTGATTTCTAGGATACCACAGACCATAAGTCATTGTTCCCTTCAAGTATTTAAATATCCTTTTGACAGATACCAAATGAATTTGTTTAGGAGCAGACTGAAAATGACCTACCATTCCAATAGCTTGCATTATATCAGGACGAGATGTTGTGATGTACAGAAGACTGCCTATCATAGAGCGATATGTTCTTTGATCAACATCAGGTGAGATATCATCTTTACTCAGCTTGCAACCA
>JZKD02S1236152.1:0-12358 GCA_000966675.3 Picea glauca | reverse complement strand
TGGAATCCTTTATGGAAGTAAGTGCATTTCTCCCCTTTTCTTCCCTTTCTATCTTTGGATCCAGAGGCATCGTTGAAGGGTTTTGAGTACCCTTCCTTCTTTTGATTTGAATGTGATTTCCTTTTGTCTTTGTCTTTATATTTCTGATTTGGATGATTGTTACCATATTGTACAACAAGTGCATGTGCCTTTGGGCCTTAGATTTTTCCCATGTTGATAAGCTTGTTCTGCTCTTGTGTCAGAGATTCAATAAATACCTCAAGAGAGGGAATCTTCCAGGTGGCTCTAGAGGTGTTCCTAAATGAACGAAATGTGGAGACAAATACTAAGTATTCTGGAGCAAGTTTGGAGAGAATTGTGAGAACCATTTGTTTCTCCTCAGATTTATCAACCTCGCAAGCCTTAAGTTGTGACAACAAATCCTTATATTTGGTAAAGAAATCTTGGAGGTTGTTAAATATTTTTGGATCCAAAGTGAGCAATTCCACCTCGAGCATGTGTTCCCTCATCTCTTCCTATTTTCCAAAAATCCCTTCCATTGTGGTCCAGGCTTCATTCGGGGTTTTACAGGAGGATATGTGAAAGAGGAGTTCATGAGAAATGAGACTACAAATAGTTCCAAACGCTTCATCCATTTGATTCAGATACTTGGATTTTTCTATGGATGATGTGGGTTCAGTCTCTATTTCCATGGTTAACCTGTATAATCCTCTACCTCGAAGATGCACTATCATCTTCTCCTTCCATGCAAATAAATTGTACGATGTAAGAATGAATTATTTTGGAAATTCCATTTTTCTCGCCGTCTTCAATCTTCAATACTTGCAAAAAGAATATGGTGTGTCTTTTTCCTAGTAATCTGTCAGCTCTAATACCATGTTAATGTGTTGAAACTTCACATAAAAGATCTAGCTAGCAAATGACATACACATTTTGCAGAGAAAATATGAGAAAAGAGAAACATGAGAGAAAGAATGGAAGAATTCTCATTAACAAAAAATGAATGATAATTTACACATGATATACTTTGTATAACTAAACTAATGCGCATTGGAGGAGAATCCAATGCACCATAGTGGTGGTATAGAGTGATATGGACACACACCAACAATTATGGGAGTAAATTTCCACCTAGTTTAGTCTGTCAAGAAATTATGAGAGTTAACTTCCACCTAGTTTGAGTTAACTAGTCTCTCAGTCTTCAGTTAATTGACTGAAACAGAGTGAAGTGAGGAGGAGATCAAGGAATCATGAGTAATGTGGTAATCCCAAGGACAAAGTGCATTATATGGTGATGATCCCAATGTGGCATCTAGACTCCACTCAACTAATCAAATTGAAGTGTGAACTGAAGATAATATTCTCCCTAGACTATAGGAGACTGAATAATGACTAGTAAACATAGAGAAAACCTTAGGAAAAAAAATCCTAGGTGTGTGTGAAGTATCTCCAACAGAACCACCACTAAATATAGTATTGTCCATACTCCATTTCATCTATTATATGGTCAAGAAGTTATTATGCTTGCAGAACTTGAACTTACCTCACTTTGATGAGAATTACAGGTTGAAGAGTTGAACACAATAGATGTTTCACAAAGAATAAATGCTCTTCTTTCTTTGGAATAACAAAGAAGTCAGGATTTAGAAAATTTGAGGAAAAGGCAACAAATTGTTAAAAAGTACTTCGATGAAAAAGCTAAATTTGTTCTTTTTGAGGTTGATGTGAAAGTGCTCCTTTGGGATTTTGCACATGCTGAAAAGGGGAAGCAATCTAAATTTCAAAATATTTGTTTGGGTCCATACAAAATCACTTCTGTCATAGGTAATAATCCATATTTACTAAAATACATGGAAGGGCGATTGTTTTCATATACAACAAATGGTTTTCATTTGAAGCATTATGTTGAGCCAGATTGATTTGATTGATCAATTTTTTAATGCTTCATGTACATAGTTTGTTTTGTTTTGTTTGTTTCCTTTCTTGTCTGAACATTTTATTTCCTTTTGCATTTTATCAGTTTCAGATTTTGTCTTCTTTGACATTATGTTTGGGACAATTTAAATTATTTGAAGTCATTTAACTTGCCATGTCAACTGCAAATTTTGTTGATGTTTTGTGAAATTCATAAGAATAGAAAGAAATAGATGATATTCTTGGGGTCCTTAACACTACTTATGCGGTAGTTTCCATACCTACAGGTTCTTGCTGATACATGATGTACAAAGTTGTCCTCTCTTCTTCTTTCTTGTTCTTCCCTCCTTACAATTTCTTTTGCAAGAGTATATTAGAAGAAGTTGACAATTTTTGCAAAATGTGATATGAACAAAACCATAGATTATTTAGTTCTAGACAATTTAAATTGCCTACCTCGTGGAGTTTCCATATGTTGATTCTCAAACTCACAAACAAGCCACTAGCCTGCAAATAGTTGCAAGGCACAATTCAAAAATTTAGTTATCTATGATATATACATATTTAACTATAGGTGGGGCCCCCTAGGGATAAAGAATGGATGTTTAATTTCAATTATCTCCCAGGGTTAAAGGTTACTACTTTGATGGAGCAATATCACTTACATTTCGTAGTGGTATTGTTTTCTTCTTTAGTCTGATTATGATTTTTATTACAAAAAGAAAAAAAGTTCCACTCATAAAAACTATCCTCCGTTTTACATATTTTCTATTCATAAATGCTATGTGAAGATTGAAAAAGGGTTATGAAGCAGCTAAAAGGTTATTTCGCTTATAATTGACATATCTCAACAAGGATTTATCATTGGTTACATGATATATTTGAAAGAAACACAGGTCCACTTATGCAAATATATATAAAATCTTTATATAACCTCAAATTCCATCACATTCGTAAATACTATTGGTTGGTTCTATGCCAAATGGGTGGCACGTTCAATTGAAAAGGTTGAAAGTTATTTTTAACATAGTGCATATGGTATAATGTATCAATCCAACATTGTTATTGTATGAAACTCACCATCACTTGAATCTTGATCTGGTCATGTAGTGTAGTTCAATATATATATACCTATCACATCATTTGTTTGCAATGAATTCGGTTTTAATAAAATGTTGAAGTTGATATGAAATCAGGACATCATTCGGGTTGGTAGTGAGTTATTGGTTTGTTGACATGGTTATATAGCATGTGATACTTTCATATTTGGCATAGTTATTTGGAATATAATTGGTGGTTGGTGAGTAGTGGAAATATGATTTGGATTAGAAAGTTAATGTGAATTAGTATCGAAGAACGTGGTGCCCCATGCATTCAATGCATGGGACACGTGCATTCAGTTGTGTTGATTTTGTCACCCTCGCAATGTTTTTGGAATTTAATTTTGGCATTTGAGTTTTGGAGCTGTGGAATGACAATGTTGTCCTAAGCCTTGGATATGGTAGTTGAGAACTGTAACACTTGTTTTTCATAGGTACATAAATGCTAAGAAAAGGTTTGATATTCTAAGCTCGTACCCATCAAATGCATGTCTTTATTTGCAGTAATGGTTTGTAAAATAGCTCTGTTTGATCAGTGAATGAATATGCTTGATTGGTTTTCCCTCTTGGATTCATTCTACTACATCTACATGGAATTTATAATCATTTTATCGCCCTGGTGTTAACCCTACTCCTGAAATTTATTACCTCCTGTCTTGGTTGTGTGAAATCATTGTAAATAATTCAAGTTTTGATTTGGTATAACCTCTGTTTTTCTCAAAAGGTGAAGCCCTGTGACGGTCTCCTTTTCCACACATTATACTTCAATCCTTGAACTCATGGGTTTCCTCTGTATATATATCTCGTTTTCTGTTCGAAGATTTTGAACTCATGTATTTTAACGACATGGGTCATCTCACTTGACCACAAGAACTTCTTTAAATGTTATCTTATCATTTTATTTGTTAAAACCCTACCGTCGATGCTGTAACTTTAAGTTTTATGAACTTCCTGGTTCGTTTTTCCATGATAGAATTTTGGGTTCTTAAAAAAAAATTCGTTCCCGACATGAAGAAGTCTTGTCTTAAAGCTCAACTTATGTGGTTCTTTGTATCTCTATCCAGATTGATACTTCTGCATACCTTTCATAGAGAAATGGTTAGTTTCTGGCCATGGTCGACATATTTTCAAAAGAAAAGGGTAAATGTTACCGAGTTTCGAATCCATGCATTTCAAAACTATTCCACATGTCTTTCAATCTTCTGTTATTAATGGTTTCCTATGGATGTTGGTTGGTTTGAGGAACAACATGATCATTGGAGTTTAAGAGTCCTTTGATCATATTATTTCTAAATCCAAGTTTTTTTTTTAAACCCTGTACATGTCATGGAAATACTTGGTATTGAGCTCAAACTGCTGAGGGTTTTTGGTATCGGCCTAGGCTCAATATTTTTAGAAAATGTCGATGATCATATGAATAAGTTTACAATTATAAAGGGTTGGTGCTAATTAGTTTCAAACCCTCGTATTTGAATATATATACATATAGTTGTAGCATGACTTGCACTCATGATGCATTCACTGATTGTTTGAGGAGAATATTTGATGGAGTATAGTTCACATGTTGTGGTCCATGGAAATTATTTAATCACACATAAAGTTGATTTGGTTGATCACACTACACTTTTGTTAAAGGGTTACATCAATTTTGTTTGGCATATAATTTTGGCTGTAAGCTTATTCTTATTCGATAGTTATTTAACACCATGATATAAAAGTTCTGGTGTTAGATATGGCTTACCAATCATTACCGTGGCTTGTTGAAATAAGTTGAGAAGACATAATAATTGAAATGAATATGGGGTTGATTGATTGAGAATTAAAAACATTTTATTTCAACATACAAGACCAACCCCCTCATACCATCACTTTTCATAAATTGTTCCTTGATTCCCAGGAACACTTATCATTTTAAAACTGTCAATGTTTTCCCTCCTAATGTATGAAGTAAAAAAATGTTTTCTCTATCAGTTGATATGGATTTTGGCAGCAAGGGAATAAAATATTACAGTCAAGAAAATATTGTGGAAAGGAATGTATTTCAAAGTGATTGTTATTTTTTTGGATTATGTTCGGATGAAATCATATTTATATTTTGAAAAATGAATAATTGTTTAGGGCCAATTCCCTCCATATTCTCATTTTACATGATTTTTTCCCGGTTCCTAAATTTCATATTCATTTAATTCATATTTCTTCCCTGTGATATATAAGCATTATAAAGGTGTCTCGGACAGTGACAGTGGATATTATATGAAAACAATTATGAAGGGATATTTGACATGACATATGTGTGAGTGATTTTCGATAGATATTTGGGTTTTGAAACATAGTTGATGATTGGTGTATTATTGTTTTGAACATGTAACATTGAATTACATTGAATTTACCATGTTCTTATAATGATATGTGGTATGAAGTGATGAAATATTCAAAGAAGAGATGGAAGTTTGTCTTGAAGTTATCTCTTTCTTTCTATCCATGTTGTATGCATGCTTGCTTGCTGTCAAGTCAAAGCTATTTCTAAACTATGTTTATGAAAATGGTATTTGATGTTTCACTTGATATTATATGCATACTATAACTTAGCCTCATACTTTATAGATGAGGTTTTTCAGTAGAGGAAGCCATGGCAGAGGAAAAAAAATAATAGGAAGAAGGCCAAATGATTTTTGGCAAGGGTGAAACAAAAGGCTTCAATTTTCAATTCATTTTGATGTTGATTCAAAAGAGTTTAATCAACTCTTATAGACCAATTTCTTAAATTTATCCAAGAAAAGATCCTTCCGACCTCCTCCTCCACATGGATAACCACCCTTTCACCCCCATCCTAGCATCTTTGTCATACCAGTTGAGCCACATGTGCCTTTACCACCTGATATCCCATTCAATGATGGGTGGAATGATATCATACATCCTCCTTCCCCTTGTGTTGAAGGATGGTAAAAAATTTCTTTACCATTGGCACCACCACCTCCTCCTCCTAAGAAATCTTCTCAACCCACTATTTCTATTGCTTCACATGCATTACCAAAAAAATTCAAATCCCAAGAACCAAATCCTAGCAAAGGAAAGCAACCTGCCCATTCTATTGACTCCAATCGATCTCAAGCATCCTCCCATTCAATCACTTCACATTCACAACACCTTGGACATGAGGATGAACAAAATCCCTTTGAAGAGATGCATCGAAAAACATCAACAATTAAAGGTAAAATGCCTATTAAGGAAAATTCACAAATGCCCTCGCATAAAAAATACGATTTTTGATTTTATGAGTTTTTTTATTTTTATTTTGGCTTCACTATTGGACAATCACTCATATTTTGGACAACAAACAAACTTTGTTTATTTTGGGTAGCAATATAATTTTGACAACTTGTTGACTTATTCAATTTTGGGCATGTATGAGCATATATACTTGATATTTGGGAGTCACAATTGTGTTTTGAAATACTTTATGAGAGCTGATTGAGATATATGTTTATGTTGTTGTTTTGATCATATTGATGCATTTTTATTGATGGAGGAACAACGACATATTTTGAAAATTAAAAAAAAAAAATGTTAGGGGGTCCCCACCTATTAGTTAATATTTATTATACCCTTATCATTATTTATTATATTTTATTATGAGTTGTACCTATTTAACTAAAAGTTATTTAACTAACTTAACTAAAAGTAGTTGAGAATAATCAAAACTTCTTTTGGGAGAATAAAAGGAGAATTGAAGGGACAAGAAAAAGGGAGAGAGATAGAGGTAAAAAACGCCGATAAGGTTTTCTCTTTCTCTAGAGTGAGATTACATTACTACTTCATTCATTTTTAATACTTAAAAACAAGAACTTCTTGTTGATAACATGGTCTTACAGAAGGTGGCAACAAGGAGGACCAAGAAACATTAATTATCTACATGCTTTATAATGTTGATCATTTGTTTCTGATAGTCTGTAAATTCTTATTGGATTTCTGAATTGATTTTCAGTGCTAATTAGGAATTTTGTACAGAGTCTATACAGTGGCAAATTGTGGATTGTTGATCCACTTAATTTTTAGTCTTAGTTTTATTTAGAAGACACCAGTCGTCTCTGTGATGATGTAACCTTTGACTTGTAAGTATTTTTGTGGTTCTTAGCCATTTCGGGTACAAAAGAATGTATTTGGTTGTATTCCATAAATTAATGAATAAAATTACTTGATTTTTTTGAGGTCTCATTTTGGACTATATGTGTGATCTTATTTCAGATTTTTTTGTTTTCATAATTGTTCATCAAACTTGTTAATATTTTCTGATATTAATATTTATTTTTTATTTTTTATTTTTTTATCATAACACAATACAAAGTCATCATTGATTTCAAGAACATATTTCTTGAAGACTAGTTGATATTTTTGCAAAAGGCTATAAACATAGGGTAACAATCCCGACTACCTTGCCTTAGCCCAACAAGATTTGAAAATGTTGGTATTAGGATAGCCATTCCGTTTCATCAACATGGGGCACATATGGGGTTAAATGTATATGATATGGCCTCAAGGGGGGCATATATGGGGTTGAAGGTATATGCAATGGAGTAAATGTACATGTAATAGTGGTCAACCTAAGAAAGGGGTAATAGTGGTCGATGAGGAAACATGTGATTTGGATGTATGAATATATTGGGGTATTTGTAGGAGTTTCTCCTATTCTTTAAGGAGTTATTGTGTAAATCATATCTCTTATCTATCTTGGTGTTGTGCTCCATGTTCACAGTTGGTGTACATGGGCTACACTCTGGTTTTTTATGACATCTTAAGTATTTGGTTCATAACATTTCGTTTCAAAGAAAATGGAAGTGGAAAAAGTATGATTCAAGGGAAGAATTGAAAAATAAAGATGAATAAAGATGTAGATTATGAAACCATAATAAAAAAATACTAGATGAGATCAAGAGATTGAAAGAAGAAAATAAACGTGGCCAAAATCGAGAAAAAACAAGGATCTTGGATGAAGAGACTACCAAAATACTTGAAGAGGAAATTTGCAAGAAGAATTAATAAGCTCTAAATACTTATGAGGTAAAATTAGAAATGCAATTTAGAATTGAATAAGGACATCATAATTTGATAGATTGGGTCACAATGAAGCTTCAAAAGGAGAAAGAAGGCAAGATTCAAGAATAGTACCTGAGATTTTTGGAGGTTGAACTGTGTGTATTTTTTGAAATGTCCAATGTTTTGAGTGGACACTCCACCCATCATTGGGGACCAATAAATCTTCCAATGCTATAAAAGAGAGTTGGGCAAGGTTAAATAGGAAATAAGAAATGTAATAGCCATTGGGAGATAATAATAAAATATTAAAATATTAACGTATATTTGTTGTAAATTAATAATATTATATAGATAATGTAAAAATAAGATATTATTATAATGAAGGGAGGAGAGATAATATAATACCAAAAAGTAAAGATAAAAAGGATAAAAGGGGTGGGTGGGTGGGGGGGGGGTAAGGTCAAAGCAATAAACAACCAGAAAATTAAACATGAATTAAATTTAAAAACATATTAAATGAAGGGAAGATAAAGGATTGGATAGGAAGGGGAGGAAGAATATTAAATTGAGAGGATATGACTGGCGAGGGAGAGGGTGAGACCGAAGAGGAAAAGACATATAGAAAAGAAGCCTAGGAACCAAGGGAGGATAAGAGGGAGGGAAAGGTTCAATGACATAGACAATGGGTGGTGGGCTTCCAATATTGGCTGAGCTTATAACCGTCTTCCCAATTGAAATTATTAGGATGTTTCTCAATTTCAAGGGATTCTCAAATTAATGAGTGTAATAAAAGGGGTTCGAAGCAAGAATTTTGGGTTGGTCAAAGAAAATAAGGTGTTTAGAATTGTGGGAGTGTTAAAAAATGGATGAATTGGATGTATGGTTGTGGATATTGTCAGCTATATGTTCTTTGATACGAGCTTTGAAAGTTCTACTAGTTTGGCCAATATCGGATTTTCCATAAGAGCAGGGGATCTGCTAAACCCCTTGTCCTAGAATAAGATCAGATTTACCCTTAGCAGTTCTGAATCAATATAGGATTTTCCATCTAGAGGATGTGCATGTCAAATATTATGTCATTATCTCCAAGGCTAGAGTAATCAAAGACCAAACAAAGAAGATAGAGGATGTCATTGTATTTGAAAAGAAGATAGATGTAATGGGTGTCCAGAATGAAGGAAAACCATCACATGTGAAACCATATCGACACCAACATTACTAAGAAATATTTCAAGGAAGACAAGAAGATAAATATCAACATTATCAAAGAAGAAGATGGAATACTCATTAATATTCATGGAACATGGAATCAAAAAACCGTTATTCAACATGATATTATTAGAGACCAATAACTACTACAAATTGGAGAAGTTACGACAACAATACATGGAATCAAAGGAAAGAAAATTATGAAACAATCAACGATAAAGGATTAATACTAAAAATAATTGATTTGGTATGGATGGATCATCATCAATGGAAAGAAGAAAGTAGGAACATAAGAAAATCATATTAGTTGGTTTCATCATATGTACACCCTTTAACTGCAAAGTTTTGAGGACAAATATTTTTTAAGGAGGGTAATATGATATGACCCCAAGGTGGGCATATATGGGGTTAAAATTATATGATATGCCCCCAAGGGGGAAAAATATGGGGTTAAATGTATATGTAATGGAGTAAATGTATATGTAATAGTAGTCAGCCTAATAAAGGGGACACATGTGCAATGTGTGAATAGGTATATATAGATATCATGTAGTCATTATTGAGGAAACATGTGATTTGTATATATGAATGTGTTGGGGTATTTGGAGGAGGTTATCCTATTATTTAAGGAGTTATTGTGTAATTAATATCTCTTATCTATCTTTGAGTTGTGCTCCACGCTCATATTTGGTGTGCATGGTGTGTATGTGGTTTTTTTGTGACATCTTAAGTATTTGGTTCATAACATGGATTCATTTCACATGAGCCATAATTTCCTAGTGAGAAAGTAGAATTCATTGTTAGCTTGGTTTCAAAGGTAAGTCAAGCAAGCAAGGGGACACAATCAATGTTAGATATATGCAATAAACCTCAACATATCTTGAATCATCCTCCTCTACCCCTTGCTTTCAAAGTTTGAACCAAACTTTAAAGGTTGTCTCTTCCCCTCCTAGTATCATGAGTATTAGAGCCAAATCAATAATTAATTAAGGGATTCCAAATATCTAAGGAAGGAAGACACATGTAGAAAAAAGGCTTGAAGAAACCTTGGTGAACATTACAAATGAGTCATAGATGCAAATTACTAATATTTTAAAGGGAGGGTCCAAACCTCCTTAATGAGGGTTGGTTGAATGAGGTAATGCCAGGTGAGGCCCTTGTTCCCATTGATGGGAGATATTTGGTGGGGGATATCAATGAATCTTTTTTCATGGAAGACTAGAGGATTGGGAAAAATAGAAAATCAAAGAGCCCTAAATAGGAAAATTGAAGTAGAAAACCTAGACCTACATTTTATTCAGGAAACAAAGCTAGAAGTGAGTCAAAGTAGATAAAATTAGAGCTTCTCTATGGATAAATATACTAGGGTTCCATAAAGTATCTCATGGGAAGACTGTAATCCTAGGAATATGCATAAATAAACAAACTTTGGATGTGATTTTTATGTCTTCAAGACCTCATTAGACTATAATTAAAGTTTATGTAAAATCCTAAAAATGTTCCTTTTATGTATCACATGTTTATGGTCAATCATTGCTTATCAAAAACCCTAATGTTGGAATTCACTTTGAAGTAAAAGGGAAGTTTTGAATGACCTCCCCTTGTTTTTTGGTGGATACCTAAAACTCATATTGGGTGCTCATGAAAAAAGAGGAGGTACTTTGGGTAGATGTGATTAAATTTTGGCATATTTTATTAGCAAAAAATCCTTGGTGATGTAGAACATAAGAATGATAATTTGACTTGGAAAAATCATAGATAGGATGGGTAAATCCTTCATCCTAGAGAGACTAGACAATTTCTTGATTAATGGTTGGTGGTTGGAAAAAATTATGCAACTAACTCTTTGATCTCTAAAGGGGGTGTCTACAACCACTAGCCAATTGGCCTAATTTTAGAGAAAGGGGGTAATATTGGTAATATTATGTTTCATTTTGAACCAATGTTGCTTGTGTGTCTAGGTTTCGAGACTGGCGTCAAAGAATGGTGGAAGGAATATGCTTCCTTATATGGAACAAAAATGTTTGTCCTACACAAAAAATTGCAAAGACAAAAGGATCATGTGAAGAAAGGGAACACATAAGTGTTTGGTAATATCTTTAAGAAAAGGAGGAACTTGAAGATTAAAATGATTAAATTCAAAATAAAATAGAGGAATCCTTGACCTTGGAGGATCTCTTGAAGGAGGATGATATAATGGAAAGAAACCAGAACTAAATCACAATAAGGCTCAATTATTTCTCAACTCAATCAAATATGTACAATGAGGACCCATGTCCTTTTCATAGAGTATATGCTTGCATGCTAACTGTGCACTTATTTGCAGTTCACTAAGCGACAACTGAACTATCTATTTCTAAAAGAGATGGATTCTCTAAATTAATTTTACTTCAACTTGGGATCCATTAATGCATGACAAATATCAATATAAGTCAACTACAATGACTCAATATTATCTTGATAACTCCAATGCTTTATTTTTGGAACTTGTAAAGCTATTTATTATGCATAATTTATTATTAGGTGTGCAAAAATAATTATGCACCAACATCCCCATGTAATATTGATTGGGTCTGGAGGGAAAAGAAGGAGGAATTACATGCTATCCCCATTGCAAAGACAAATTCCTTCACCCCTAAAAAGGTTCAAAGATGAAGGAACTTGGATTTAGTGAGTGGCTTGGTGAAAATATCTAACACTTAATATTCCAAATGAAAAAAAATACAAGTCAAGAACTTGATCATGGTTGACTTGTCATATGTAGTGCATATGAACCTCAACATGTTTGGTGTGTTGGCGCTCAATTGGATGTAGTGTAATGTGGATGGAACTCTAACTATCACATCAAATATTTGTAGGTGGATCTTGGGGAAATCCAAATTAATCTGTGAGCAATTGTTGAATCCAAAAAAATTATCATCTGGCATTAAAAACCCATTGATACTTTGACTGTATAGTGGCATGTGATGTACTTGGAGATGTTTATTATTTGTGCATATACTACTCTAGCATTGACCCTCATGATGCATGTCTACTACAAATTTGAAAAGTGTGCTTTACTCCTTGGGATGCATATTGTTGTGTTATAGAAAGATTTGCCT
>JZKD02S1236129.1:194459-204490 GCA_000966675.3 Picea glauca | reverse complement strand
AACATTACTAATCTAAATCACAACTAATGGCCTAAATATGACATAAATAAAATAACATTACTAATCTAATATGCCCCAATTAAGTGGTAATGAGCCAATATTAGGGCTTAACACTCACACTCAAAAATCAGTGTTTGTTGGTCCTTGACCAAGTCTTAAGGATCCTTGGTAATTTTGGATCATTTTGGGACTTCGACATGCTATCGAAGGTGGAGCACAAGAAAAAGTGGAGATTGCGGGATCTCGATCCTTTATTAGGGCCTTTTTGGGTTTTGGAGTTATGTAATGGGTATGGGGATGTTGGCCCATGGGTTTACCCATGCTTACGCCTATTTTGTAATGTATAAATAGAATCCTAGGCGCTGTAAGAAGTAGTGAATAGTGACTAGTACTGACTAGTCAGTTGCAAGTGTGCTAAGTGCTAAGTGTTAATTGCTTTGTGCATACTGTGTGAGGATTGTAGAGCTAATTGAAAGTGATTGTAAGAGACTTTGGAAGGCTTTGTTCTATAACTCAAGGGAGGAGGATCTACCGAGGTGCACCAATATCCTGTCCTCTGTGGAGTTGATTTTGAGGCTTTGTGCATGTAAGAAGATTGATTGAAGATAATAAATAAGACGACGAGTTGGTGGATGTATCCCCAAGGTGGGCTTAAACTACGTACATCCTGTGTTGCTGTGATTTGTTCGATGTATTGATGTGTTTATGTGTTGAATTGCTTAAGTGCTTTGATATATATGAATGATAGATAGATTTGATGTTGCTCTATTCTTAATAATGAGAGTGAATGCTAGATCTGAACTATGTAAATGTGCTTATTGCTTGAATCTTCTAGATGCTAGATCTGGTTGAATACTGTGTAGATATCTTGTTAGTGTTTAGTTGCGCTGTGAATTAAGGATGAATATTAACAAACTGTAATAACTAAGTTCTATGTTAAGGTATTACAATCACATATTTGTGTCCCAGCTAAGGTTGCATACATCTGAGTCCTGCTACCACCCTTAACTCTACCTTGCATGAGACTTCATCTTCTTCGCAGGTGTTGTCGAAAGGGTCGATAGTTAGGGTTTTGTTGGTGCGTTGTTGGTGCGTTGAACCCTAGTTCTTCCCCTGTGCCAACAAATGGTTCCTTTGCGGGGACCTGAAACTATGATTGCTTGGAAATGAGGAAGAAGAATCTTTGTGCGATGATATGACCTAAAACTATGAAAGCTCGGTGCATAGATCTATTGCCCTAATGTGCAGTACTCTACTTGCATAGATAAGTTTGATCTGAAGAAAAGAGGTAAGATCGGAAAGTGTTGTGCTCTGATAAAAGAAGTTTTGGTTAAAAAGGTAAGATATGTAAGCTTTGTGCTTTGTTAAAGATAAGATAAGTAGAATTTTTTTCAAAACTATGAATCTAGGTATGTTTGATAAATTGTTTCCTAGCCTGAAAACTAGGGAACAACTAGAAGAAAGAAGATTTGATATGAGTAGATCTGATAAGAATAGTAAAAGATATGTTATTCCTATGCATAAAAAGAATATTTGGACTAACAAATGGATGAAGGATCCGAGAAATATTTTTTTGTAGGTTAACTACTATGATCCTAGTGCATAGTACAAGAAAGGTTGGGGATCATTTAAGAGAAAGCAAGGATTGAATATTTGTTATAGTTGCAGAAGATTGGGACATCTTGCTAAGGAATGCCCTGGTAGAAGACCTATTTGTCTTTGTTGTAGAGCTATGGATCACGAAGTTTTAGATTTCCCTAGAATGATTTCTAAACTTGAAATAATGAATATGAGACAAGCAGACCATGAGAAAGGTCAAGACACTAATACCATGGAAGAACCCCAGAAATAATCAGAGGATGTATTGCTACAAATGAAAGAAACCCTAAATGACCACCGAAATATCAACTTATCAAAGGTCTTCAAAGAAGAAGAGTGCATAGAAGCAAATATATGAGACTTTGACATTGATTGTGTTTTGGATGAAGAAATGCAGGTGAATATTATGACAGAAAGAACTTGGGAAACTTTTGGAAATCCTGCTATGGTTCCTTAATTGGGAGGAATAGGATTATTTATAGGAAAGTCGATAAACCTATGTGGAAAGCTCACCTAGATATTTATGAGTGCTCATGGAACTTCGACAGAGGAAGAGATTGAGGTTTTTATATTTATTGAGAACAACGTTCCATTTTCTATATTACTAGGAAAACCTTGGATTGAAAGGGATCAATCTAGAAGGAAAGAGGAAGAAGACATAGAGAAGAATAAGAAAGAGTTGAAAGATTTCATGACTAGGAGGATCACACACTTGATTGAAGAACAGAAGAATAGATCGAAGATATTTAGAAATAGAAACTTGGATTTCAAAGTTGAAAGAACACAAGAAGACTCACAGAAGACTAAAGCACCTACACCAGGTAGAGAAGAATTATTTCCCTTGAACCCTAGTAAAGACCATCAAAAGTGCGAAGTTACTATGCCAAAAGGAGATAAGAATCATAATGGAAAGAGGAATACTGAGATGAAGGTCACTAGAAATAAGGCTAGAAAAATAAGTAAGAAGAGATCAAAGATCAAAAAGTTACAGAAGGTTCCAGAGAGAACTTCGGAGAAGGAAAATTTGCAAAAATGGAACTTTGTCGAGATAGCAGAACAACGCCACATGGAACTTCTCCATGGGGAAGAAATATAGTCGTTGGAAACAATATAACCATTAGATTGATGCCCTAAATGGATAGAATGAAATTTATGGTCAGAAATCTCACCATCAGATGATTGGGACCGCCTCGTAACAGACATGACTGAATTAATGAAGGCTTCTCGCTAGTTGGAGAGATCCATTGTCTATTTATCTACATATTCCATCGAGCCTTGCATCGAGAACACTTTTTCCAACTGTGATTATCTAAGCCCACAAATCAGGTGATTTCTCACAGCGATCATCGAGCTATCACCATCCATCGTGTTGCATTGAGTATTTACTCTTCAAACTCGAGATATTCAACCACGAGCATGTATGTCCGAAGAACATAGCATAGTCAAAGAGTCTATGAATGATGTACTGATCGAGCTCATGACTGAAAGAGTAATGTCTGTGGGTGTACAAGCATCATCGACAAGAGTGCAAGCCTCTCCGTCAACTGCTCGTAGATCCAGACCATCTCAAGTCCTCTCAGATAACATAACTAAGCACAAAGATGACCTAGCAAATGCGAAGCTAATCCCGACCATCTTACCCGAATACATCCCACCTTTGGCCGACACGGTGAGTAATGATAGTGCACTGAGAGATTTTGATTACACCATGGTTACTGCATACCTTCCCAAGGGGATACACACAGTTAGAGCTCAACAGGACAAGATCACAATGTTGAAGTTCAATGACTTCAACCTAGGATACTGCAAGAACCATAGTATGCTTTCCCCATATAAATACTTGACAAGGATGAAGAGGAATAACTCGAAAATAATCCCCCATCCATGGATAATGAACCTCGCGTAGTCCACCTTGTTGAATGTAAAGAAAATACCACACTTTGGAAGGCACCAGGAGGTTAACACCTGTGTTAAGATCCTGCTATCATGTTACCATGGAGGCTACTCATGGCTAGACCAACGTATCATAGTCGATCTGATGTTGATCCATAGGATCACCATATTAAGTATGCAAGGACCTGACCCACAGGAATTCTATCCAGGGAAATCAACAGAAGATCAAGGATACCTATGGAGATGTTGAGAAGGGGATGTGAGGCTACAAGGTAGCTTCCATCCATAATAGTGTAGTGCACCTAGCATGCCAATTAATTACAGGAAATCTAGTAAGGAAGAAAAACCCCATGCAGGTCACATGATTTGTCGTTGACCTCGCATGTAAATGCATGGAAGGCCTATAGATGAACTGGGCAAAGTACCTAGTTAATCATCTGGAATTAGATTGTCGCGAAGAACATGATCAGGTATATGAGTTCCACTTTAGGTGGCTCCTGATCCTCATCCTATTTATTTCTTAAGAAATGCTAGAATGTGAAACCTTCCCAGAAATTGAGTCATTTGAGTCTCTTACTGCGAAGTCTCCATGCTCTAGTACTCGAGCGATATGGGAAAACAGTGGAAGTCGAACAGAGTCTTTCACACATATTATCTCCAACTAAAGAAGGCTATTGAAGTTAAACCTTCCATGACACAAAACACCCTACAATAGTTCCAACCCCTCATGAAGTTTCATGCAGATCGACACTTCATCTATATCACTGCGCGAGAAGATGAGCGTAAGGAGGAGTTTCAATCATATTACAAGCTCACATAAGAGGACCTTGAGGATATAACTAAGGATTGGTCAGCAGAACTCCTTCTCCTTGCTGACCCTACATATATTTCTAATCCCAAACTTGACATCTCAGAGGTCGCTCACAAAGAACATGACACACTCGGAACCAATAGAAGGAAGAAGACCGAAGAAGTCCAAGACTTAAGAAATGCATCAGAAAAAATTGCTTCACTATCACCTGGCCAAGGGGGTGATGATGAAGTAGAAGAGATAAATGGAAAAGAAGATGATCAGAAACAATGTGAAGTAACACAACCTAGAGATGAGGATGATACCTTGAAGAGAATGAAGGGTTATCCCATGAAACCCACTTCCCGAAAGAAATCCAGAGCCACCATGACTAAGATTCAAAATGTGATCACTATTCATGACTTTGATTTCATCATCGCAGCTGTAAACAATGCCTCATAGGAAATCTTGCAGAAACATGAAGCCAAGAAGGAGGAGTTGTATGATAGAATCAAGGTTGATATCTAAGGGGTACAGTAGGCCCTTCAGTCTAGTCGTGCAGTGTCCACTACGCCCCTACTGTCGGAAGAACCAGAGTTGGGAAATGAGCCAGCCCAACTCCACCAACTAGCTGATGTGACCGAAGCTCACCTTCGTCGTGCACAGGAAGAAATAGAACAAGCCACCTAGGCCTTGAAGCAAGTGGAAGAAGTAGTCCTAGAAAAATGTTGAGTTGTGGAGCAAGAGAAGGTTTCTCTCCAAACAAAGTTTGAAAAGGAAAAAGAGAACAGTTGCTCGCAGAACAACTTGAAGTGAAAGAAGCCATCAACAGAGCACTTCTCTTTGTGACAGGCTTAGAGCCAAAGGCAGAATACTGAGTCGAGCAACAAGTAGAGCATCTCAAAGAAGATATCCAGCAACTACAACAAAGAATGGAAGACTTAGAGCTACACACAGTGCTCGACACCCCGCAGGATGTGAGGGATCAAAGAGGTGCAACTTCTCGAAGAACAATTAAGAGAATAAAGGCCCTTTCCATGGAATGTAAACAACTAAGTGATCACATTACCTAGACTTATGAGAAACTCACTGAGAATCCAGAACTAAAGGCACTGGAGTCACAGCTCTAAGAGACGAAGAAGCAAGAAGAAACATTAGAGGCGTAGTTGAAGCCCCTACCAGTTGTTGAAAGGATGAAGCGATCCTAAGAGAAGCACACTACTCAACAAAAGATGCACACCATTCATAGAATAGTCATGGAAGTGACCCAGAGGCTCCAACCTATACAGGATGAGTCTTTCTAAATTTTCTCAGAGATCGAAGGTCGAGGAGCAGAACTGGAGCAAGTCGTCACTACATTTGAACAACGCTTAGAGGGACCTATCAACGAAGTTGTTATCTAAGAGTTCGTTGAGCAAGAGGCCATGGCACAACAAGAAGTCGAAGAAGCTTGATCCAAGCTCAAGGATTTTGAGGTAGAATTACCTAGATCAAAGTGACTCGGGATGAGTCACAGGTGAGTATTGGGGGCATGTTGTCCCTTGAGCAAGTCTTGAGGATCCTTGGTCATTTTGGACCATTTTGGGACTCTGACAGGCTGTCAAAGGTGGAGCACAAGATGAAGTGGATGTCACAGGATCTTGACCCCTTTTTAGGGACTTATTGGGTTTTGGACTTATGTAATGGGTATCAGGATGTTGGCCCATGGGTTTAGCCATTCTTAGGACTATTTTGTAATGTATAAGTAGAATTCTAGGCGATGTAAGAAGTAGTGAATAGTGACTAGTAGTGACTAGTTAGTTTCAAGTGTGATAAGTGCTAAGTGCTAAGTGCTAAGTGCTAAGTGGTGATTTGTTTGTGCATACTATGTGAGGCTTGTAGAGCTAAGTGCAAGTGATTGTAAGAGACTGTGGAAGGCTTTGTGCTATAAATCAAGGAAGGAGAATAAAGTGAGGTGTGCAAATATCGTATCTTCTGTGGAGTTGATTTTGAGGCTTTGTTCATGTAAGAAGCTTGATTGAAGATCATAAAAAGGAGGACGAGTTGGTGGATGTAGCCCCAGGGTGGGGGTGAACTACGTACATCCTACATTGTTTTGCTTTGTGCGATGTATTTATTTGTTTATGTGTTGACTTGTTGAAGTGATTTGATATAGATGAATGATAGATAGATCTGATGTTGCTCGGTGCTTAATAATGAGAGTGAATGCTAGATCTGACCTATGTGAATGTGCTTATTGCTTGAATCTGCTAGATGCTAGATTTGGTTGAATACTGCATAGATACCTTGTTAGGGTTTAGCTGCACTGAGAATTAAGGATTAATATTAATGAACTGTAATAACTAATTTCTCTGTTAAGGTGTTACAATCAAAGATATGTGTCCTAACTAAGGTTGCAGACATCTGATTCCTGCAACCACCCCTACCTCTACCTTGGGTGAGACTTCTTCAGCTTCACTGGTGTTGTTGAAAGGGCCAGTAGTTAGGGTTTTGTTGGTGCGTTGTTGTAGCGTTGAACCCTGGGTCTACCCCAGTGCCAACAGTGTTCATAAAATACAGATATTATTATTTTCCCTAACATACTAGGCAACGTCCTACCTCCTTCCATATGTTATATATCCAAAATCAATTGTGCCTAGGTCTTTTCCCCTTGGAAATTTTTGGAGCTTTCTAAATCCCCGATTTTCAGGGGCTGCCTATGGCGAAATTATTAATTTTCCACTTGTAACATTCAACCCTGAGGTAGTTCCAACATGTTCCCCACTGATGGAGTCATGGTCAGTTGATTTCAACCTGGTTGTTCTATTTGTCCATCAACAATAAATATAAAATATTTGTTTTCTTACAAGTGCCATAGTCAAAGAGTTAGTTGGATCAAATCATATCTTTTCCCAACAATAATAATCATAAATTACAATTAACTAAATTCAAAATTTGAAATTGCCATAAATGGAAATAATTTTCCAATTTCGAATTTACCAAAAACGGAAATCAATTCCTAAGCATTTTTAGACTTAAAAATAATTTATTTTTGGGGGATGTTACACTTAGTCTATAAGGTTCCTTAGATATCAGGGCAGATCCAGGTAGTATATCGATACATAAATCTATCTCTCTTATTGGAGGTAGTTATGGTATTTCATCCGCAAATACATCTCTAAACCAATGTAGGACTGCAAAGTCCTCAAAACTAGGCTTGTTTTCCTTTTCTAACAGATTAGTTACCTGAACAACATAAACTTGGAAACCTTTGTTTATACATTTCTTGAACTACGTGACTAATATCTACCTAACCAAAACTGGTTTTCTAATCCCTTGTATCATCTTAACTGTGTTGTTTTCATCTATGTAAATAAGTGACTTTTCTTAACAGCTTAATATTTCATTATGTTTCTCTAACCGTCCATTCCAATGATTAAATCGAAAGATCCAAAAGGTAAAATTTTCATATATAACTTTGTACTTTGATCATCTATGTTTATTTCACATTCAAGAATAAAATATGTTACCTTTCTCTTGGTCCATGTTGCTAACTGTACTAACCAGGACTTATCATGCTTTACTTTTATGAGATTGTTTAATTCGACTAAACCACGAGTAACATAACTCAGAATAGATCTTGGGTCAATTAATATGGAAATACGATTATCATGAATTCTACCTTCAACCTCCACGATAGTGGATTAATGATCAACTTGCCTCCCATCCACAGCTACATTAATCATGTGCACACTTATGAACATATCTTCTATTGTTGAAGCTTCTTGTAGGTTATGGACTGAAGTTCTTACCATGGAAATTAAGCATGGAAAATTTCTCCTCAAGTGAGGTTCTCCACACTCCTAATAATTCAATGGTTCTGTGGGGTTGTACCCAACTTTCTTGACTCCTAGGTTAACTGGTATACCTCCCCCTTGAGCTCTCTAGGTTTTTGAATGATGTTCCTTCTTTTTGAAATGTTTCTCCATATTATGGAAAGGGGATTGTTGGAATCCTTTCTTTTTCTGATTCATTCCATCATGTTTCTTGTCCTTCCATGCCTTGGGAATTTCAGATCTCTATTTTTACTGATCATAGCACATCTGAGCCTTTCTAAACATTTTATTTAAAGACTTGGGATTGTCAAATTCAATTCTCTCTTTGTACAACTGTGGTATACATCATAATAATCATTTTATCTTTACTTTGTCTTCCTTGATGTATGGTAGAAATCTCAATAGTTCTAGAAATTTATTTATCAAATTGTCCATGGTCATTTGTTCGAGTCTTAGCTCATAGAATTCCTTAGTTTTTCTTTTGTAATATATTTCTGAAAAATATTTCATCTTGAGATATTTTTTAAAATCTAACCATACCATTTGTTTCTCTTTCAATCCCTTAGCCAATTTTCGGTCTTGCCACTAGGTACTTGGTTTTCCCTTCAAGTTGTAAATGGCCATTATGACTTTCATATTACTAGAGTATTTCTAAATCTTTTGTAATATAGAAATCCTATTCACCCATCCGTGATTCTCCATCAAAGGTGGACGGTTTTATTTTCTTGAATTCGCCTTCAGGTGATATACTTGTTTTATTTTTCTTCTCGTAGTTGTTTTGTTTCCTGTCATGTGTGTTTCTTCGGAAGAACTATCCTGATTTTGTGTTTCATGCCCAGAGTTTTTAGAGGAACTTTTGTTGACTTCTTCCTCTTTTTTATTTTTCTCTAGGCTCCTCTTTCTTACTATACTACGTAGCAACATTTCATTTAAGTCTAGTTGGTCTTCCTCTGCATTTTTGAGCTTTTCATTATCTGCTTTAAACACTTGTAATTACACAATGAGGTTCTTCATTGTTCCCAAAACCTGGGTGGATGAACTTTCTTCACTGTTATTCTTTGGCTCTTTAGGAAGTCCTTGATTTGGATTCTCCTTGGGTTTGATTTCTTATTCATTTTGTGTTGACAATATCACAACAAACCAACAATTTTTTTGTTTGTAATAGTAAACATATTTGTTAGTTTTTCTTCAACAGAAATAAAATAATTAAAATAATTTTGGTCTTGCCTTGAGGTTCAGGTTCTATAACCTTCAGCTCAGATACCATATGTAATGTACCCGAAATTTCCCAAATTAAAAAAAAAATTTGTTAGGGAACATTAAAGTCCCTTAAGTCTCCAACATTGTTTGCGACACAGAGATAATCGATTATATATATATATATATATATATATTATTCATTTATTATATGGATATAAGTTTTACTTCTCTATCACTATCCCTAGGTCAAAGGATATTTAAATTCCATTTGTTTCTTACTATTATATTTCATTATAGCGTCATTATTGGATTATAAATCACACACTTATTTGTATTGAAGAGTTTTGTAACCATCACCATCATATATCTAAGAATAACCACTAGGTCTATGTCAAGACATGATATCCACATTAAATCGCATAACAAACTACATTATACAAGATATGAGTGCTCTAAATCATGGACACAATATCAACACATATATACATAATGTTGAGCTAGGAGGCATAAGTCCTAAGTGTTAGGATTTAATTTTACACATAATAACATATTGTTTTATCATAGAGTAGTGAACATGTACCTGTACATAACATTGGTAATTCTACTCGACCGTTACATACATATGTAACGAACCGCCTCGTTACGACAACTACTCTAGTGCCAGGTGCAAAATTTTTTTTGAGTGTGTGTGTGCGCATACATGAGTGAACAACCAGGACGAACATCAGAACACG
>JZKD02S1236129.1:150462-170262 GCA_000966675.3 Picea glauca | reverse complement strand
TTCAGCAGAAGCCAAAATGAGCCAACTCTTTACACCAAAATAGATCAACACGGTAAAATTTTGATTGTATGTTTATATGTTGATGACATGATCTATACGAGAAATATTGAGTTAATAGAATTTAAACATGCCATGCAATCTGAGTTTGAGATGACAAATCTTTGCATAATGAAATATTTTTTAGGGATTGAGGTTAATCAATCAACCAAAGGCATTTTTGTCTGTCAGCAAAAGTATGTAGTGGACATCATCAAAAGATTTCGAATGGAAGAATGCAATCCACCAGAAACCCCCATACCACTAGGAACAAAATTGAGCAAGAATGATGAAGGTCCTACAGTGGACTCTACCCTGTACAAAAGTTTAGTAGGAAGTTTGTTGTATCTTACAACAACTAGGCCTGACATTATGTATGCAACCAGCCTTGTTTCCAGATTCATGGAATCCCCCAAAGATTCTCATTGGAAAATGGCGAAACGAATTCTGAGATATGTTGCAGGAACTCTCAATTTTGTCTTATGGTACACTCAATCTGATAGTAATCAACTTTCTGGTTACACAAACAGTGATTTTGCAGGTAGCCTAGATGACAGGAAAAGAACATCTGGACATGTTTTTCAACTGGGCACAAACCTAATCTCATGGGCATCAAAGAAGCAACCAATTGTTTCAATATCCTCTGCAGAGGCAAAGTATGTTGCTGCTACCTCAGCTTCTTGTCAAGCTGTGTGGCTAAGAAGAATATTGAAAGATATGTCACATACATAAAAGGATCCAACTCCTATTTTCTGTGACAATACTTCAACAATTGCAATATCCAAAAATCATGTGTTTCACAAGAAAAGAAAACACATTGACACTCATTTTCATTTAATACACGAGATAGACAATAATGGTGATATTGCACTACAATTTTGTGGTTCTCGAGATCAGCTTGTTGATATCTTTACAAAGCCACTAGGAAAGTCAGTTTTTGATTTTCAGAGACAACACTTAGGCATAATCAGTGCTGATGATTGTAATTGTTGAGTGTAAGAGGGAGTGTTAAATATAATGTAACCTCAACAGTCTAACTGTACACTGCCATCTGTACTGGACATCTGTACTTTCTATTCTTGATTTTTTTGAGCCTATTTAGCTCAGCTATTTCCCTTTGCATATTAACTTCTTCAGACTTACTTCTCATTGTACATCTTCTTCATACATTCTAATATACTGTTTTATGTTCTATTCTTTCTCTTTGCATTTATGACTACTACTACCCTCATACTCATCTTAAATTAATTGTAATTCTTACCATTTGGAGGTAGATGCCGAAGAGGGAAAGCTACAGGAAAGTCGTTGAGGATGGAACCTCCACTGGTTGGGTGACCAAAATTTCTTAAGGAAAGATACAGGAAAAGTGCAGTGATAAGGGAAGGCATTCCCAACATCTATAAATCATCCAGACCTCACTGGTACCTCTAAACCAATTCTAGGGGTATTATTATTCCCTCTGAGAACCCCACGAAGCAAAGTGGCCATGCAGAGAACCAAAGATATGATATCTCCCAGCTCGCCTTGCAAGGTCGAGCTACAACTATTTATTCAAGTTGGGTATTCCAAATCCCACAAGAACAATTAGTCAAGAAAACTCTGGCAGCATAACCTTACGCATACCAGTCGTTATCCCTTCCTTCACATTTTCCATTACTTTTATAGAGTTCTTCTTAGTGACACTTCCAATTGCAGGTTAAATTATTTTTATTAAAATTTAATTAGGAAATGCTCTCCCACGTGCGGTTGTCATTGGACCCCTTAGTTGCACTGGAAATTCATTTCATTAACTAAATTAATTTTAATATTTCCCTCACCCATCTAAAAGTTTTCTTAAAAATGCTCCTCGTTGTCCCTTTATTCCTTCAATTTCCTTTAATGACTGATGCCTTTCTTAAAAATTAGTTTAGTTTCATTTAGGAAAGTTATCTAGACTAGATTCCTTTCTATGTTCCATGCTCCTTTTTGCATTTAATTTTCCCTTTCTGTCTAAGTTCCAAATTATCATGTCCTTGCATATAAACAATAATTACTTCTTAGATAAATTATTTCTCCTTTAAGTTCTAATTTTGATTTTTTTTTCTTCATCTCCCCTTTATTAATTGCTTGATTAATTTTTAGTCTGCATTCCCTGCTTAGACCTAGGCTTTAATTTCAACTAGGCTTATCATTTTTTCAAGGGAAAAATTATAATTAATAAAATTTAGTCATACCATATTTATTTTAAGGCTTACCACGTCAAAATGAAATATTTTTTTCTAGGGACATAGGTTCATTAACTCACCTGTGTTTAAAAATTGCGACATGCCCTTCAAGACACACTACATCCTCCAAGGGTTCTACTCGCTTTTATTCATGCCTCATTTATACGAAGTGCCCTTGAATATGCACTACGTGATCTAAGGGTGCCACTCTCCTTTGATTGATTTTGGTAGTTGTCCAACCCTTGGAGTCAATACTCCATCAAGAGACCTTGTGGGGGAATAAGGGCCTCTAAGGAATAAGGACCCTGCCTTATTGCGCAACCCTTAGAATCTTCGTGAGTGACTGTCTTAGTTTTCCCTCATGACATCGTGGAACTCTCGAGCTAGGTAATCATTAACCTACATTTAGAGACACGATGAGAGTGCTAGTACGATGTGGCAGGGCTACTGCCACACCTCTCTCTCAATATATTTCATCGTTGTGAATTCCCCCTTTATTCCTAATGTGAATCTGATTAGCAATCAATCGTCATCCTGCATCCATGAATGAAACATGTCAACGATCCATAACTAAAATCATAATATACCCTATCACATGTCACATAGGCATAAACATAAATACCCAAACCATATACAGTACACTCCCTGACTCGAGATAAATTCCAAGGAGGTCCATCAATGCAAGACTCTCTCCTAAATATCATAATCAGAATCCATAACCGAAGCATACAATCAAATAATGAACTGGATCACTTGCACACGAGTGTCCTCAAAGAATAATTCACATCAGGTGCACACAAGAGCGAGATGTTACATATGCCACCTTCAAGTTATGATGTACCTATTTCACAGTTAGTTTCGTGTCTTCTAAAATATCATAATGTAACATTAATCTATCCACTGGACTACTCTAATAAATTGGAGTGCTACATTTCTTTCCATAAAGTATTTCAAAAGGACTTAATTTCATTGAAGCCTGAAAATGATTGTTATAAAAAAATTCAACAAGATTTAAATACTCTTCCCATTTACTATACTTATCCATTAGCATATAATCTAATAGTTGGTTTACCCTTTAAGTCTGTATGTTTGTTTGTGGATGATAAGAAGTACTAAATTTTAATTGGGTATCCAAACCTTTACACAAATATTTCCAAAATGTACCTGTGAACTTAACATCTCTATAAGAAATTACCACTTTAGGCACACCATGTAATATGAAAATTTCCTTCATAAAAATATCATCAATATTTATATCTTTATAAGTGGAATTAACATGAATAAAATGTGTTTCCTTACTTATTTTATCAACAAAAACCATTCTAGAATCATTGTGTTTATTAATCTTAGGAAAATGTGTTATAAAATACATACTAATAACCGCCCATTTCCTTTCTGGAATTGGTAGAGGATTTAGTAAGCTTGTTGGGTGCTTGTGCTCAACTTTTAACAACTGACATTCCAAGCATCTTGCCAAAAATTCTTGCACTTCACTTTTCATGTTTGGCCAATAAAATTCATTTTTTAGCATGGCAATCATTTTCTGGTACCGAGGGTGTCCCAAATATGGATTTTGTGCAATTCATTCAATATTAACAATTTTGTTTCATTTCAATTGGGTAGCTATAATCTATTGTCATACATTAGTAATCCATTTTTTCTTATTCTAAAATATGATTCAATATTTTCTTCTTCTCCTTTCGTTAATTTTTGTTTTATAACTTTATATTTTTCATCTTTTTTCGCAGTCATTCTGATATTTTCTTCCAAATTTGTCAGATAATTACTACTTACAGTCATGTAGACTAAATTTTCATGACGAATTAAAGCATCTGCAACTTTATTTTCTTTACCTTTAATATGCTTCATTTCAAAATCATATTCGCTCATGAAATTTATCCATATATTTTGTCGAGCACTCAATTTTTGTTGATTAAATACGTATTTTAAACTAATATTACAACACATTAGAAAAACTATTCTTTCTATAAGATAGTGTTGCCACATATTAAGGGCGTGTATTATAGAAGCTAGCTCTAAATCATGAGTATCATAATTATTTTTCGTGTTCTTTAATCTTTCTAGATTCGTAAGCTACTACATAATTGTATTGCATTAAAAACCCTCCTAAACCTTCTTTGCAAGCATCCGTACATAAAAAAAAATATTTATATGGATCTACACTTTTTAGTATAGGAGTAGTAGTTAGGAGATGTTTTAATTTATTAAAACTTTCTTGACACTTTTCTTTCAATTAAATTTTACTCGCTTCTTCTGTAATGAGGTTATAGAGTATGCAATTTTTTACATAATTTCAATAAATCTTCGATAATAGCCAGTAACTCCCATAAAATATCTTACTTCAGTAACGTCTTTTGGAATAGGCCATTTCATTTTAGATTTGATTTTATCTGAATCGACATAAATTCCTTCTTTAGAAACAACATGTCCTAAATACTGTATTTTATGTTTATAAAAGTAACATTTTCTAAGCTTAGCATATAGTTCACGTTATCTTAACACTTGTAAAATTATTCTTAAATTCTCTTCATGTTCTTGTTCATTTTTCGAATATACTAATATATCATCAATGAAAACAATGACGGATTTATCTAACTATTTATTTAACATATTATTCATTAAACACATGAAAGAGGTTGGAGCATTTGTTGAACCAAAAGGAATTATTACAAACTTGTATTGGCCACACCTCATTCTAAAAGTTGTCTTATGAATATATTAATAGTTTATCCTAACTTGATGCTATTTGTATCGTATGTCAATTTTATAGAATATTGTGACTTACTTATCGTACTTGAACGAATAGATCATCAATGCAAGGTAAAGGATATATATTTTTAATGGTCATTTTATTTAGTTGTTGATAATCAATGCACATTCGTGAAGTACCATCCCTTTTCATTACAAAAAGTACAGGTGCTCCCTATGGAGACACACTAGGTCGTATGTACTTTTTATCTATTGATTATTGTAATTGTATGTTTAGTTCATTCATCTCTAGAATGGTCATCCTATAAGGAGCCTTAGATACTGGTACTTCTCCAGGTACTAGACTTATGGTAAAATCTATATCTCTTTGTGGAGGTAATCCTATAATTTCTTCGAGGAATATGTCTTTAAATTCATTTAAAACATGAAACTATGAAATATTAATTTGTTTATTTTCAGCCATGCTATCTACTACATACACAACATATAATTTACAACCTTTACTCACACACTTTTTCATTTGTAATGTTGATATTTCCCAAAAATAAATTGTTTTCGATATTCCCTTAATATTAACAACATTACCAACATCATATGTGCATAAAAATGTCTTATTATGATAGTTTAGTATCAATCTATGTTCTTGCAACCAATTCTTACCAATCAACAAGTCATAATATCCCAAAGGAAAAACATTCAATTCAACATGGGTTTTGAAATGATTCATAAGAAATTGACACTTGGCAACAAATTTAGATACTTTCCTTTTCGTACATGTAGAAAGTTGAACTAACCATAACTTTTCAAATTTGTTTTTTTGTGATTTTCATATATTTACAACTATAGGTGAAATACAAATTAAACTAGCACCATGCTTAATCAAAATAGATATTGGTTCATTATTTATCGTACCTTCTACTTCCACCATAGAAAATTGATGATCTGCTGAGATGATTTTTTGAATGTTCCTTGTGTTGGCACAAAAATTTGCAATAGCATATTTGGTCATTTAACAACACTGATGAATTAGGATATTTTGTTGTGATAACTTCATCAATGAAAATTTAAAAAATATTCAAAATTTGGCGAATAAAATTGGATTTTCAAAGCCAATTTTGGGTCTTGAGTCTCTATGTAGCGTACTAGCAATTTTATCAAAAAAATTATTGGGTCGATAGACAAATATCTAGGTTTTCAAGCTACGCATCCAAGTTCATCAGCTATCGAGCACAACCACAAGTCAACAACACAACCACAGTCACCAAGCCACATGGAGGAGGATCCCACGAGAGGGTGTTGTTGTGATCTACGCGTCAAATTGCATTGCAACTATTGGAGCATATAAACACCTTACAGTTCTTCCTCGACTCGAATGTGGGAAATGTCCCACTAAATTAAAAAAAAAAGAGCACCAACAATTTTCCTCAAACCTTAATGCAAGGTTCCAAGAGGAAATATGTAGGTGTCAAGCAGAAAAGTTTAGGAGTTGGTTGCCATATTTGCAGGTGTCGACCACATTCAAGAAATCATCCAAGTTATTTAGACTCCATTTCAGAGATAGATGTGTGTCAAAACATGAGGAACATTGACACAACAAGCAAGTCATCAAATCTAGTCTCGAGGGAGTTGAGGAATCTATTTCATTTTTTTTGTGTCAATGGATAGTTTTCACAGCCCTTGTTTAACTATATTTGCGGGTTTCGGTGATCATTAACATGAGAGCTCCAAATATCGCCAGGCCCCAGGATATATGAATGGTGTTCAAGTTATAACGTGCTCCTGAGACGTTTTATGGTCATTACAACAATATTGAGCATACAAGGTCCAAAGTTTATTATATTTTTCCATTGAGATTCCTTTGAAGTTCTATCTACAGATAAAGTTCGCATGGGAGTATAAATTAGAAATCCAAAATATGTCGAATATTGTCCCAATGTTGTGAATGGAATCACTCAGTATGTTCCTTCTTTATCCCCTAGAAATCCCTTAAAATGTAATAGTTATTTCAACATGGTATGTAGTGTAAAACTCGTGTTTCATAAGGAGTCCATCTGTGTAAAGGGATATGGTACCTTTGTAGTTTCATGCACAAGCTTGTAATAACAATTGATGTGATGAAGAATTATAGCTACCCACGAGATTTTGGTACTTTCAATTTACTTCTCTATGCTCTGTGTAGGTACGGGAAGACAACTAAATCCATGAAGGTTTGACAATGTTCCAATAAATATAACGTAAAGGAAAAATTTCCAATCGTGATGGGAATTTCAGTATTCAAGTTTCCAAGTGTCGAAAGAAATCTAGGTTCTTGATTGATCAAGTGTTATAGTGGTTAAAATTCAAGCATGGAGGAAGGAGGAGTTTTTATTGATCATTTTTATTCCATGAACCAGATGGCTTCATGATTGGGATCTGCAACTGCGAGAATTTACCAGTGGTACCATTTGGTTTTACACAATCTACTTGCAACATCAACTACCATTCCAACCCTTGTTCTACTGTAGTACTCCAATAGATAAAACGTTGGCTCTAGGATTAATTGATACAATAACTCACCATTCTGTAGCACAAAAACACTAAAAATCACTTTTAGCGCTACAAAATCAACCAGAATGAACTTTTTCACGAGGAAAGGAAAAGTTTGGGCATTTGAAGGGTCATAAAGTCTTTGTAGGATATTTCCAAATGGTGGTTGGTATTTTAGAAATTCTTCAAATAGATGGTCGAGATGGTGGATAAATGAATGCACCTACAAGAACCTTCATAAAGGTATTCAAGCAAGGGTTAGTCCTTTGTTGTTGCAAACAAGTTCTTTTTCGTAGATTCCTTCTGGTAAGAAAACTGATCATGACATTGCAATGGTGTGTGCATATTGTTATAAGGAAGAGTGCTACAAATAGTTATAAAGTTTGACTTGACATCAGAAAAAAATAGATATCCTCTATCCTAGACCATGTTTACTTTAGTGGTCCCATGCTTCCAGGAAATTTGGCAACAAAGACCTCAGATTCAAAGAAGCAATAAATTTGCAAGTGGCAGTAAGAAGAAGTGGAAATTAAATGACAATAATAGACTCCAATGTTTTAGCATGATTTGGACACCTGGAACCTTATATTGAAGCATTTAATCTTTCAGGATCTCGACCGCATGATATAGTTAAAAATATTTACATAATTAAAGGCTTGACTCCAGCAAATTCGAGATATCAAAGAAGCAGTTCCTGGATTTTGTTACTTTGATTTCTTATTAGCATTTTATTCATAGAAAGTAGTAACTAAGATTACGAGTGTCATTTCTCTAGGATACTGATTCTATTTTTGTCATAAGGAGTTTTTTCGAACTCCTCATTTTTCATGGAACTTCATGATGCAATCATTTCTATATATACTGATGTAAAACACAAAGAAATGTTTTGACTTTCTGGGAAGAGGAATTTACTTTGTAGTAGAATACCTTGTTTTCCTCATTCCTCTAAAGTTGCAGATGAGAATTCATCCTTCGCTAGATGTTGTCTCCTGCAATGGGCTTATCTCCCTTTTCAAACTGACTTTTTATTTTTACAACTTACTGAACATGGTGTGTACTTTTCCTCAGTGTTTTCAGGGAGGTTTCATACTGAATTAGCTATAAGCCATTGAGATTCACACCCTGACTCCATTTCCAAATAGACTCTTTCCCAAGTTTGTCAAAACACCAACCCTTATAAAAATAAATTGTTCCTATCAGATATCTGACCTTTTGAGTGCTATTGTTGAATATCTCTGAGTGTGAAATCCTTTGGCTATTGAGAGAGCCCTATCTAACTGTATTAGGTAATAATAAAGTCTAAAGTAGGTTGAAATGGTTACCTTTTGGATTTCCTACCACAACCATAGGAAAATGACAGAGTGATAACATCTTGGCATCGTTGTCAGGGATGGAAGTGAAGAAATATTCCCTAGGATAATGTCAATGATCAAATCCATCCATTGATGGTAGACATGAGATGGACAGAATATTGAGTGCAATATTCTACTCGACGACTACAAATTCATTACAGATAAATTTATAAGTGATTCCACTGGTTTGAAATGGACAAAATTATGGCTCATAGGTATGCTTTTTGTGATTTCTCAAGTATAGTCGGTTTTCCAAATCCAGTGTCAAGTAGAGATGAATGGGAAGGTTTCATTCCCAGATTTAGAGGAGAAGATTGTGAAGTATCAGCTGAGCACTTGATGGATTTCCATGATTTTATTTATCATCTTGAAATCATGCATGAGGATGTTCAGATCAATCTTTTCAGGTACTCCTTGGAAGGAAATTCTCGTGAGTGATGTAGATCTCTTCCGGCTTCTAGCATTCAATCATTGAAATATTTTCATATTGGATTCAATAATTATTGCAAAAAAATATACGGTGATGATATCCTAGATGAAGGTTGTCGTATGGAATTTAACAATTTATAGAGAATATATGCCAATTAGAGTGTTTGCGATGAAGGAATTGTTGAAGAAATTATTCCTCAAGATTTTCAACCTGTTTCCCATGATTTTCAAAATGATATATTTTCTCAAGAAACTAAAGTTGAAGTAGACGTGTTGATCCATGACATGCTTCTTGATGAAATTTTTCATTATGTAATATCTTGATCTTGCACGCACTGAGAGAGCTTATTATTTGGGGACACTTGTGTGGAAGTGATCCGAGTTATTATACTATTGGTCATTTTGATAATGATTATGAGATATTATGGATTAAATGATATGTTATTTTGTTGTATTTACCTAGATAGGTGCTATCGAATGGGTTCTCCTGAGTGTGCAGGACTCTAGAAATTAACGATGTGGAGGCATCGATGAAACCCCTTGGAATCTGGATCGAGTCAGGGAGTGGACTATTGGGGTTTGAATGTTGTTAATGTGAAATATGTACACATGATTAGATGTTATGATTATTGATTATTATTGCTAACATGATTCCTTGATGGATGCAGGCTGACAATAGCTTGTTGACTAGAATCACATGTGGAGTAGAGGGGTCACGCATGACAAAAAAATATTTTGAGGGAGAGGTGTGGCAACATCCCTTCCACATCCTACTAGCACTCTCATTGTGGCTCGAACTGTAGGTTAAAAATTACCTAGTTCGAGAAGACCCACGATGTCATGAGGGAACACTATGATAGTCGCTCTCGATCATTATAAGGGGTGTTCAATAAGGTAGGGGCCTTATTCCTTATAGGTCCTTAGTCTTCCATGATATCACCTAGTGGAGTATTGACTCCAGGGGTTTGACGTCTACCAAATTCAGTCAAGAGGCGAGTGGCACCCTTGGAGCACGTAGTGCATCTTGAAGGGCACATCGCGTAAGGAAAACAAAAAGAGGCGAGTGGCACAATTGGAGCACGTACTGCATCCTGAAGTGCACTTCATGATTTTAACTAGTAAGTGAATAAACCTAGCCTAGTGAATTTAAAACCTTGGTCTAAGAAGAACCTATGAACAAAAACAATTAGACATATAATAAGAAGGGGGTAAAGAAATTCAAACTTTAATTATTAAAGTGAAAAAATTATAATGAAGGATTAAATTTATAAAAAGGGGTAATGGTTGTTTTATCTACATTTTCTAATTTATTTTTTAGTTAAAAGGAAAAGAGGGTAAATGGTTGTTTTTATCTACATTTGCTAAATTAATTTTTAGTTAAAAAGAAAACAGGGTAAATGGTTATTTTATCTACACTTGCTAAATTTATTTTTTTGTTAAATAGGAAAAAGGGAGAAACTTAAAAGAAAAATGAAACTTACGGAAAAAGGGAAACTTAAAGAAAAAGGGAGACTTAAAGAAAAAATTGAATGTCTAACTTAGTAAGGAATCTAGCCTTTGGGACTTTCTATTTATGAACTCAACTAGTAATTAAGTAAGGAGTAAGTCATTTAAGAATTGTAAGGGAATATTGGGACACCGAGGAGCATTTTTAGGAATGCTATTGGTGGGTAAGGGAAATAGGAATATTTAATTAATTAATAAAATTGATTTTCTGGTGCAACTAGGGGATCAAGCGACATGTGTACAGGGGAGGTTTTTCGAAATTAACTAAACGAAAAAGGAATTTAATGAGAATTTGGGAAACTAATTACTTGAAAAATCTATAAAAAGGATGGAGGAGGAGGATTATGGATATCATCTTTTGGTGTAATGTTACACTGCTGAAATTTTACCTTGACTGAACTTTCTCTTCTGGGCATTGGGATACCCAGCTCAGATAATGAGTGATAGCTCGACCTTTTTAGGCGAGATGGGTGATAGCATTTTATTGTATTGTGTGTGTGGCTCCTTTTCGTCTTGGGGGGCTCAGGGGGAGGAAGAATACCACTAGCATTGGTTGGGAGGTATCGGTGAGATCACATCGGTTGGCAAGCGGGAGTTAGATGAAATGCACATGGGACAACGACTTTAGAGCTTTCACTTTTGGCTATGGTATGGATGTGTATATTTGTATTGAATGGTATTTTAAATATTGTTCTTGCACCTTCATTAATCTACTTCCACTATGTTTAAGTTTATGTTTAATCAATGTAACACTATCCAGAGATTTCATTTTATCCTTCAACAAATTGGTTGATGAGCCCAACATTTTATGATTAGATAACTTAAAGTCATCCCATCCTTATGCTCACTGTATTTTGAATTGAATTCCATGGAGAACCTAAACTCTGATTGTAATGACTTCCCTACAGTTGTTTTTATTGATTTATTATGAAGAAAAAATGTGTTTTTATCTTCTGTCCCTTATCCTTTAAGTTATTTTTTTGTGCATGATCAATCAGCTAGGAGCCTTATCAACTATCTTCACTCCAGTGTTTAAGACTGAGATTTAAATACTCTTGTTTCTTGTGCATGGATAATAAGTGAAGGATAAACTTTATGCCATATATCTATCCCTTACTTATCTCAGTGTTTTTCTCTTATGATTAATCTTCGATCTCTGTATTTTTCTCTTATGATTAATATTTGATCTCTGTGTTTTTCATTTATGCACAATCCCTACGCCCTTCCAAAAATTTTATCTCTGCATTTTCTTGAATGATAATCTCTACATTTGAATGATCTGTCTCTTCATTTCTTTTTGGATGATCATCTCTGTGTTTTTGAATGGTTCATCTTTGAACGTTTATCTCTGTGTTTTCATGTGATTGATTATCTATGTGATTAGAATGATTAATCTCTGAAGGATTAATCCACGAATTCCTTGGCTCCTGAAAAAAAGGGGAAAATGTTTTTTTTGGCACATTACACAACATTCATCCACGAATTTTTGAGCATATTACTTGGAAATTCAACAACATTTTTATGGGCACATTACATCACATTCATCCACGAATTTCTGAGCATATTACTTAGCAATTCAACAATGTTTTTATTGTCACATTACACAACATTCATCCATGAATGTTTGAGTGTATTACTTAGTAATTCAACAATGTTTTTATCGGCACATTACACAACATTCTTCAAGGAATTTCTGGGCATACTACATAGTAATTCAACCACAATTTTTTCTAGGCATTCTACACAGCATCAACCATGATTGTATTGGCATAATGAACAATGTTTTTTTACTCCATGATTTATTTGGCATAAAGCACATCCTTTACTCCACAATTTACCCATCGCTTGATTGGAAAAATATCTACATTTTTAATGATAAATCCCAACAGTTGATTGGGAGAATCTCTACAATTTTAATATCACAGAAACGATTTAATATCCAGAGAACGAATTTAGTATTCAAAGGATGATTTTAATACTCAGAAATGATTTAATTTTCAGAAGTGATTTACTTTACCTCTGCGACTTTACATTGGCGACTTTACCCTGCGATTCAACATGATATCCTTACCACTGCGATGTAACCACTGTTATTTTACCACTGTGATTTTTAACTCTGTGATTCCATTATCATTATTAGATATCATTATCAGATAGTGATATCATTATTAATTTGTTATATAAAGATATCATTATCATATAGCGATATCATTATTAGATTTTTTAGATAGCAATATCTTTATTAAATAGCGATATCATTATCAGATATCAATAGATATCAATATCATATATCAATGTTAGTTAGGGATATATTATTAGAATGCCAAACCATTATTAGATGTCATTATTTGTTAGACAACGATATCATTAATGGATAGATATATATGTGTTAGAAAACAATTTATCATTTAGAAAACATTCTAAATAGACCACATTATTTAGTATTTATGATAGCGATTAGATATATATCATGTGTTTAATAAACTGATATATTATGTAATAATAGACAACAATAATAATGATAGGGTTAGAAGATTTGACTTAGGCTTATACAAGGAATTATATGTTAGTGAATGACAATTGTAGTAAGACTTTTGTTAACAAAATTTTAATTAATTAATAAATGACTTGAAAAACAAGAGAGAGGATTTTAATGGATGCATGCTATTGTAGAATGGATTCTTAAGGGAATAATTCATAGATGGACAATCACGTCCTTTGATCGATCTATGTTGGCATTAGAATTTGTTGCACCAGGAATTTAATGTGATGTGTGATTGTCCAATAGTCATATTTCTCTTGTGTCTTGTTGACTTGTCAATTGGGTGCTTGCATATAGTCTTCTTGTATTTCTAACAGCTAATTTGGTCTCCTAGAGAATTAGTTTTTTCTTGGGTTATTGGTCTAGATATCTAGCGTTGCGCCATGGTTACTTTCATGCCTATATCCTTGTGATGGAATGATTCCTGATGAGGGGATCATTGTGTGCCCTGATGGATAGATACGAATGACAACTTGACTGGAGTCTTGTGCTTCCCGATGTGGATGTATTGTTTGTTATAATTGATGTTGGTACTTGGTTATGTAATGCCTTAATGTGATTGGTTTGTGCACCGCAGAGGTTACTAGTTATTGGTCATCGAAGCCATTGTGTCAGGTTTGTTGATGTTTTCCTTTAGCTTGTAGGTGTTCTCTTGCTTGTGTCGGGCGGGTAGTCATTTTTATCTTTTTATTGATTATCGCATGTTTCTTTCAGTTGCCTGATGTGCTAATATGTTGAGTCATTGTTGTCTATTTCCTGATCTACATGCATTGTGTTCATCGTCAAGTTGCATTGTTTAAATTTTGTCTTTGTTTCCATCCTGCTTAAAAAATCAAAATCAAAATTGTTTTTTTGTTGCACCGCATACAGTCGTAACGATGGGGTTGTTACATATGGTATCAGAGCTAGTTTGACCCATGACTTGGGATCACTATGGATTTCCTTGATTTGATTTTTTATTATAAGGTTGATAATTAATTTTATTTGTATTCGTGCAACTAATTATGGTTAGAGGACGTCGTAGAGGAAGACAACGGGGTGCAAGGGGTAGAGGTGTGACGCCCCCAGTAGCATCCACGCCTGAGGGGCCTAAACCCTAGGGAGACGAGCTAGTTGTCAAGTAAGAACAAATAGTTGTAGGTGATGTAGTTGGGTTGATGAGGTATTTTCAGTGGATGTATGAGGCATTGATCAACCATTTGGATAGAGGTGACACCAGGATGCCAACACCCCTTGAGAGCCACTACGTTCTCTGGTCAGTACTAGTAGCATTAACCGTGAACTCAAGAAGGTCAAATTTCTTGAGTTCTTTGGTGCCCCGGATGACACATCCGCCGAGGCATGGTTGGAGAATATGGAAATTTCCTTTGCACTTCCCGACTATACCTCAAACATGAAGGTTTGCATGGAAGTATTGCAACTAAAGGGGTGCTCTCTTCTCTGGTGGAAGACGCTCTTGTCGCAATTGAACATGGTCGTCGAAGATGTGTCATGGGAATTGTTCAAGGAATAGTTCCAAGAGAGTTATTTTTAGGAGGAATTCATTGAGCTCCAACTCAAAGAGGATCATTTTATGGATTTGCTTTGGTATGCTCTACACCTAAATATTGAGAAACTTAAGTTCAATAGGTTCTTGTTGGGCCTTAATGTCAACATTTGTGCAAATGTTAGGATTATGATGCCTCAAACCTTGCATGATTTCATTTAGAAGGCCCTCATAGGAGAGAAGGATATTATCAGTGGGGTTTAGAGCAGGACTCTAGTGAGACCAATAGGGTAGGGGTCATCTAGTGCGCAACAACATCAGACACTAGTTAGACACTCCCCGGGATATCGTGTCTTACAGAGAGGATACACTTTCACTACACCTCGATGACCGACACCTCAACAGTGGACTCCTTACAGAGGACCACAACACCAACAACAACATCGACCATTGTCGTCGTAGTTTAGGACTATTCAGTAGAAAAGAACGAGATTCTAGGTCAGTGGGTCGTTAGCTTCTTCTTCGGGTACCAGGAGTAATAGACCGAAGAAAGGGTGTTGGACATCTGGGAAGCCACATTACCAGTGCGACTGCCCAATGGAGATAACTAGAGAATCTATATCATCCAGACCCACTACCATGGGGGATTTGGGAAAGGCCCATCGAATTCATTCAGTAGTGAATAACCGTTAGGAAGAGCACCAGTCGACTTTGCTCGAGACATTAGGTATCGTCACTCACCAGACCCCGAGTATTTTGATAGATCTTGGTGCTACAAAGAGTTTATTTTCTGGGGTAATGCTAAAAATAATTAAGATAAAGGAAGTTGAACAGGATGAGTTTATCTTTGTAGAAATGGCTTATGGAGCCAAACATTATGTTGGTGGGAAGGTTACGGGCTGTAGCCTTAAACTGTGAGATTTTTTCACTAGGGCCAACCTGTACGTCACGATATTAGGATCTTATGATGTCATGATCAATATGGATTGGTTGGAATCACATGAGGCGATACTCAAATGTAAGACAAAAATGATTGATATTGGTCGATGATGAGGGACAGAGACACATGATTGTAGGTCAGAACCAAGGAGTTTACCTAAGGTTCATCTCTTCCTTGTAGCTATGGAAGAGAATGTGCAAGGGATTTAACCTTTATGCGATCCTTGCGTTAAATGAGAAGGGAGTAGCTATAGGTATATAACACCTTCCGGTGGTGAGAGAGTTCACAAACATCTTCCCTAAGGAGTTACCTAGGATACTACCAGAGAGGGAATTGGAATTTATCATAGACCTAAAATTGGGGAATGAACCAATAGCAAGAATGCCTTATCCGATGTCAACCCTAGATTTACAGGAGTTGAGAATGAAACTGAAGGAGTTGTCATACCTAGGACTTATTCTTCCAAGTGTGTCACCGTGGGGTGTGCCTATTCTTTTCATCTGAAATAAGGATGGGTCGTGGAGACTCTGCATTGACTACCGCTAATTGAACAAGGCAACAATCAAGAATCAATATTCATTGACAAGGATTGATGATTTGTTTGATCATATGAAAGGTGCGATGGTGTTTTCAAATATTGACCTGAGATTGAGGTATCACTAGTTACATATCAAGGAGGATGACATCCCTAAGAATGCCTTTAAGAAGAGGTTTGGACAATACGAGTTTGTTGTTCTACCATTTGGACTAACGAATGCCCTAGGGGTATTTATGAGTTTGATGAATGAGGTATTCTACGAATACTTGGACAAGTTCGTACAAGTATTCATTGATGATATTTTGATTTACTCTCGAATGATGAAGGAGCATCGTGAGAACTTGCACTTGGTACTACAGTGCCTGCAAAAGAACAAATTGTTCGGGAAATTGTCTAAATGCTTGTTTTATCAATCGAAGATTCACTACTTAGGGCATGCCATCTCCGGTGAAGTTATCGTCATGGATCCAACAAAGGTCGAGGATATTATGGAATGGCCTGCATTGAAAAATATCCCTGAAGTGCATAAATTCATGGGTTTAGCGAGATATTATCGATGGTTCATTGAGGGTTTTTAGAAGATAGAAAATTTGTTTATGGAATTGCAAAAGAATAAAAAGAAGTTTGCTTGGACAGAGAAATGTGGAGAGGCATTTCAGAGTCTTAAGGAGATGTTGACGACAACACCAATACTAAAGGTCCCTGACATGGACATAGACTTCTTGGTATGCACTAACACATCCAAGAAAGTATTAGGCAAAGTCTTGATGCAAGATGGTGGAGTGATGCCTTACATCTTGAGAAAGTTGAAAAGGCATGAGGATAAGTATGTGATGCATGATTCGGAGTTGTTATCCATTGTTTATGCCTTGAGAGTTTGGAGACACTACCTTATTGGATGAAAATTTGAACTAAAAATGGACCACTATGGAATACAACACATCTTTACGGAAAGTGACTCAACGCACGACAATGACATTGGTCAGAATTTCTTAGCGAGTACGATTTTGAGATTACTTACATAAAAGGGACAATGAACATAGTGGCAGATGCGTTGTTTCAGAGACCATGCATATTTTCGGTGATGCCTCTTCAAATGAATCTATGTAAAAATATTCTAAATTTACATCACGATGATGACTGGTACAAGGAGGTCGAGGATTTTATCTGACAAAACACAATGATGGTACCAAAATTTGAAGGATTTAATATGGAAAACGATGGATTATTGAGATTTAAAAGTCAAATTTACATACCGACCAATGGCGAATTGAGGAGTTTGATCCTAAACGAGGCTCACAGAGTAGTGTACATGGCTCACATAGGAGTCAGGAAGACGAGGGTAGACCTTAAACCCTTATTCTTCTAGAAAGGAATGAAGGCAAACATAGTCAACTACGTGGCAAGATGTCTAGAATGTTAGTAGGTGAATGATGAACATAGACATCTGACAATATTACTACAACCACATGCTAGTCCAGAATCAAAATGGTAGGTCATTTCAAGGGATTTCATTTTTGGATTGCCACTAATGGCAAGGAGACACGACTCGATTTTTGTGGTAGTCGACACTCTGACAAAGAGTGCTCATTTTATTCCTGTGTGTACGACGTAATAGGAACATATTAGAGCTAGAGTTTTCATCACTGATATTGTGAGGTTGCATGTCATGCCTAAGAGGATTATATCTGATCGAGGATCAATGTTTATTGGACGATTTTGGACTAGTTTCCAAGAGGTCTTGGGAACCCAACTTAACTTTAGTACCGTGTATCACCCGGAGAAAGAAGGACATACTGATCAAACAAACAAAATCTTGGAGAATATGTTGTGCATGTACGTGATGGACCAACAAAAGTGTTGGGAAGAGTTCTTGCCACTGGTATAATTCGCATATAACAACAGTTATCAAAGCACCACTAAGATGACACCTTTCGAGTTTATTTACGGATGACCACGTCAGATACCTTTGAGTTGGGACCATCTTGAGAATAGGGTCCTAGTGGGACGAGAAGTGATCCAAGAAATGGAATATCAATTGCAAACTATAAGACAAAGGATCAAGGAAGCACATGATCAACATAAGAGTTATGTTGTTGCACATCGTGTCGACCGTAGTTATGGATTTGGCGATCGAGTCTTGTTGCAGGTGAAACCGCATAAGAGTTCAATAAAGTTTGGAAAGGGTGATAAAAACTCTCCTAGGTTCATGGGACCTTTTGATATTGTGGAAAAGAAGGGGCCTGTGGCCTATCAACTGGCCTTGCCTGATTTTTTGAGGTGTATGCACGATGTTTTTCACATATCTATTTTGAGACATTATATTAGTGATCCTACACATGTTATTGACATGATTTCCTCACAAGTATCTGATGAGGGTGCACTCATATCTGAGCCAATCAACATCCTAGACCATCGCATTTGAAAACTATGACGTCAAATAGTAGATCAAGTCAATATCTAGTGGGACAACTATAGTCCGCACTCAATGACCTAGGAGAACGCATATGATATGCACCAACAGTTTCCATTTTTGTTTGAGAGATAGACTTATGATACTGTGATACACTTTATTTCGGCACTTATACACAGTGAATCTATGTAAAATCCCTCTCTTGCGTGCACTGAGAGAACTTATTCTTTTAGGACACTTGCGCGCAAGTGATCCAGGTTATTATACTATTGGTCGTTTTGATAATGATTATGAGATATTATGGATTTAATGATATGTTATTTATTTTTATTTACTTAGATAGGTGTTATTGACTAGGTTCTCCTAAGTGTGCAGAACTCTAGACATTGGGGATGTAGAGGCATCGATGAAACCCATTGGACTCCAGATTGATTCAGGGAGTGGACTATTAGGGTTTTAATGTTGTTGATGTGGCATATGTACATATGATTAGATGTTATGATAATTGATTATTATTGCTGATATGATTCATTTATGGATGCAGGATGATGATAGTTGGTCGACCAGAATCACATGTGGAGTAGAGGGGTCACGAATGACAACTAGAGACTTTGAAGGAGAGGTCTGGCAACAACCCTGCCACAACCTACTATCACTCCCATCGTGGATCGAACTGTAGGTTAACGATTACCTAGTTTGATAAGAGCCACGATGCCATTAGGGAAGACTATGACAGTCACTCATGATGATTCTAAGGGGAACGGAATAAGGCAGGGGATTTATTCCCTAGAGGCCTTTTTTCTCTCACAAGATCATGTAACGAACCGCCTCGTTACGACAACGATGCTAGTGACAGGTGCAATTTTTTTTTTTTTGAAGTGTGTGAGTGCGTATGTACAAGGGAGCAACCACGATGATCATAAGAATATGACCAGGACGCACGATACGTAACCCCATGCATAAATGAAGATCACACGACAAGTAAAACTGACTGCTAAAATATGACTGACCTCCCGCCCGTCCTACCCTGCAAGATTAGGACCTCCAGGACACATAAGCAACGCTCAAGCCCGGTTTCCCATCGTCTTTAACCATTTA
>JZKD02S1236129.1:114318-125162 GCA_000966675.3 Picea glauca | reverse complement strand
TTTAGAATGGGTGCTACTGGTAGCAGTACTTTTCAATTTGATTGTTGATTTTGAGGTTTTGGTTTTAATGGTACCAAGTGATAAAAATACGATTTCAAATGATCTCAAAATTTAATGTTTTGAAAAGAAAAAAAAAATCAAAAACATCTTCTTTGCTTTTAGGTGTTGATTTTAACGTTTTTCAAAGCTACTATCTAAGTTTTGAAGCCCATGTTTGAAAAATGTTGTAATTTTTACCTCGTTTTAAAACATGGTGCTACCGGTAGCACCACTTTTTGATTTGGGGGTTGATTTTGATGTTTTTTAAGCAAACATATGGGTTTTTTGGGCCATAGTTCCCATTTTGAGGTCACAGTTCTCATTAAGTTGGTAACTATGTTGTCAATGAATGGAAATTGTAGTGAGACTTTTGTTAACAAAATATTAATTAATTACTAAATGACTTGAAAAACAAGAGAGAGGATTTTAATGAATGCATGCTATTGTAGAAAGGATTTTCGAGTGAATAATTCATAGATGGCCAATTGTGTCCTTTGATCGATGTATGTTGGCATTAGAATTTGTTGTGGAAGTGATGCCAGAGCATCACTTCACATCCACAATGCACCAGCCAACCAACACATTCAGCGTGCATTCAATGAAGGGAGAGGCGCCAACCCTCTCATTCTAAAGTTTGAATTGTAATTAAATGTTTGTAAGGATGGAAGAGCCAAATAGATTCCTTTGTGCAGATAGTAGATAGAGTCACCTTTAATGGTTCATAGGCTCATAAGATCTAGATCTGATCCGGACTAGCTAGCTATTGAATGTAGTTCAATGTAATATTAATGAGAGTAGGTAGCTTGGAGGGAAGATCTCGAGGAGACCCTTTTTGTAAAAAGATCTTTGTATCAAGATTCATTAGTTTCCAAGGAGGAGAAGAGAGAGAGTCAAGACTCTATTTCACTCTGAGATTTTGTAACCTTTGTATAGATATTCTGAGATTAATACAAAGAGAATTTTTCCCGCATAAGAATATTTGTGTGTTTATGTGTTTATGAATGAATGTCTTTTCATGATTTTATGTGTGTATGATGTAGATGTATGTTAGGTTCCATCTGCAGGTCATACACAAAATTTGTTGTCTATGAGTTTTTTTTATTTCAGTCTGGGTTCTTTATGGATTAATTCAAGGGGTTGCATGACAGAGTGTTGAGGGCTCTGTAAGCCAGTGCAAAAGTGCACATATGAGTTCTGTGGAATTCAGGAAAGAACGTGCCAGGAGGGCACACCAGAGGAATCATAGACTCAAGGGAGAAGCCTCAAGGTTGGTGAATACCTTGGAGGTAGGATTGTGCAGAGGAAGGAATAGAGAGAAAAAATTAATGAGGATTATGTGAAGCTCTGCCAGGAGGGCATTGAGAGAGTACAAGGAGTGCACGAGAATAATTTTATTTTGAGTTCAGAGATAAGGGAAGTGTCCAAGAGAATACACTCACATAGTTGTTGAATACTCTGTTGGCTCAGTAAGGTGTTCTTGAGAGGAATTTTTCAAGATAACACTTGCATATCTTTGAGGGACAGAAGGGACAAAGACCTTCGAGGTCCGAGCAGTTGAAGTACAAGGAAACAGATTTGTTGAACACTCTAAAGGAAGACCTGTGCAAGGAGTGCACCAGGCCAACACTCAGATGAAGTGTTGAGAGACAACCATTTGAAGGATAGTAGAAGTGAAAGGAGAACACATAAAGTGAACTTGTTTCAACTTCCAAATCTTAGGAGGTCGAGTAAAAAGTGTGCCAGGAGGAGCACTAGAAGTCTTCTAAGCAAGTAGAGGGTCGAGTCCATTATAAATGAGTAAGTTCTTATTCTCAGAAGAGATAGCACAAGGAGTGTGAAAGAGTGGACTATTCTAATTCCAGAATCTTAGGAGAGACAGTGCAAGTTTGCACGTGCAAAGCAAGCATGCATCAGGGCCGAGGTTGAATTGTGTTGCTAAATCTCAGGAAAAGGAGAACAGAAGCCATTAGATTAGCTACAAACAAGAATATCGATCGTTGGAACCCACATCCAGGCAACAAGATGTGAGCATAGAAGGAGATCAGAGCTGGACCGTTGGATCTAAGTGCGTGGTTCAACAGTCGTTGGATCCAGGGAATGTGTGTGAGTCTTAACCCTAGTGTATGCACAAGAGGGTGTACTTGTCAAAGTCCTAAAGTTCCTAAATGATCAAAACCATCTATTGCCGAAGGTGACAAGTGGCATCACATCTGGGGTGTTTGTGAAATTGGACATCGACAGATTTTTGAGGAGCAGAGGAGAAAACTTGCGAGGCTCGAACTCGCGATTAGATTTGGGCCATCAGATCATGGGGACTCTGAGCCGTTGATGTGGAACCCAAGAGTTTCGGGGTTTCGACTATCGAGAAAATATAAATGAATACTTTCCCAAAGTCATGAAAGGTAAATCGTCGATTTAATCAGGGTCATTGGTTAGCGGAGGATCTGAACCGTAGATCTGGTGTAATCGGATCTTCGGGAGTTGGAGATTTGGAAGTGAAGACAGAGTTGTTCATTGATTCTCTGAATCGTGAAGTCCCAAAATATTTGGTAGTTGGGACCTAGTTCCTAGCGGAATTTCATGTTGGGTGCATAAGAGAGAGGTATAGCGTTGGTTAGAACCTTAGTCAAATCTTCAAGATTTCATAGGTTGGAGTGTTGAGTTTGTATCAAACAAATATTCCCAATGTTGTGAGACAAAAAATTCCTTTTGGTGTGGACCGTGGTCATAGTGTCGTGGGAGAAGAGCTTGCACCTCGTGCTAGTTCACAAAGGTGGATTTTCACATAAGGACCTGTGTATTGGATCGTAGGATTCCAACAGGGAATATAAGAGCCATTTCGGCTCAAGTTGTTGAATATCCTTAGACTACGAGGTCAGCAGACCCCGTTGAGTAAGGGAGGGGGTTTGCATCAAGTGGTATGAGAGAGAGAATTTTTTTCGGTAGATTTTCGACGGAAGAGAAGAGGAAGACAAGGCATTGATGCCTTCTGGAGATCTGTTTGCATGTAGGAAACAAACAATTGACAACTAGGTGGGATGAAACTAGAGAGGAAAAACATGGCTATTGAAGGCTAATGGAGTAGTCAAGACAAGGAACTTTAGAAGAAAGGAAAGGATGATATAGACAAAGAGCTCAGCAAGGTAAGAGCGAGAATGGAGAAGATTTCATTTAAATTACAGTAGGATGCAAAGATGCATTTGGGTGTATGAGTGGCTCATGAAGAATAAGGTGAAGTGGCCCATTCAGAAATTGTTGGCCAAAGGACAACAAAATTTGTTGAGAATGTGGACAAGTTATGGTGAAAGCCTCAGAGGTGAAGAGGAGATGGTTCACATATGTGAGTCAGAACCTAGGAAGAGTCTCAAAAAATGCCAAGTGAGCAATGAAGAAAGTTCAAGTTACTAGGTGGGAAATGAGAAGATGAGATTGTATGATAGTCTCATGAAATTAGAGGTGAGTTCAGATCAACAAGGAGAGATGATGGAGGAATATCATAAATTCTTTATGATCATTGGCGGAATTTGGATATTCCTACCAGGTAGTCCAGTTGAGGCCAAAGCGTGTGTTGAAGATGAAACAACAGAAGAAGGATAACTAGTAGGGATTATCATAGAGGAAGAAGAAATCAAGAAAAAATTAGAATCTGCTCCAGCATAAGATGCGCATGCAGATAAGATTCTCACTCCATGGAAGAAGGAGTTAGAAATGATGGAGGATTGGTTGAACAATATAGAGCCAGTATATGACTGGAATGAGGAGACAATCATGTAGATTTTGGGAGAAGAACATTCAGAGGAATTTCTCAGAAGTTTCAACCAGAAAACTGAACAGGAGATGACTACAACACTATAGCCTGCAAAAGAAGATGAATCAAAATTCTAGTCTAGGGAGCAGCTGGAGGAAGCTGGAGCTGAACCAACAGGAGAAATGGTAGAAGCTAGTCTGTCATAAGAAGTGACTGAGTAGCAAGTCAATAAAGAAGAGACTACAGGAATGGATTCTACAGCAGAGTGGCAACTTAGTGCCATAAGGGGTGATGAAAATAGCAAGGGGGATCGTGTTGATTCACCCATTACAAAGAAGGAAGTGCATGACAGAAGACTTCCAGAGAGCCAACCATTCAAGCAACTGGACAAGGTGATTGAGAAGGTAAGAAGGTTGATGTTGAGGTCAGAAGTAGAAACTTCTAGTGATGAGAAGCTAAGCAGAACGAAGCCTGCAATAGCAGCAACAACAACAAAGAAGTGGAGCATATGGACAACTCCAAAGAACAATTTTGGATCCAGGTGGATTTCAACAGAGATGTGAAGCTCATGAGGAGGAGCTCATGAATTTTTCATAGCAGTAGAGTATGATGCAGGAGCATCATTTCACATCAGTAATGCGCCAGCCAGCCATCACATTCAGCGTGCATTCAATGAAGGGGGAGACACGAACCCTCTCAATCTAAATTTTGAATTATAATTAAATGTTTGTAAGGATGGAAGAGCCAAATAGATGCCTTTGCAAAGATAGTAGATAGAGTCACCTTTAATGGTTGACATACTGATAAGATGTAGATCTGATTCGAACTAGATATCCATTGAATGTAATTCAATGTAATATTAATGAGAGTAGGTAGCTTGGAGGGAAGAGATCAAGGAGACCCTTTTTGTAAAAATATCATTGTATCTAGATTTATTAGTTTTCAAGGAAGAGTAGAGAGAGAGCCGAGACTCTATTGCAGTTCGATATTTTGTAACCTTTATACAAATATTCTGATATTAATACAAAGAGCAATTTCTCCTACATAAGAATCTTTATGTGTTTATGCATTTATGAATGAATGTATTTTTATGCTTTTATGTGTGTATGTCATAGATGTATGTTAGGTTCCATCTGCAGGTCATAGACAAAATTTGTTGTTTGTGAGTTTCTTTGCTTTCAGTCTGGGTTCTTTGTGGCTTAATGCAAGGGGTTGCATGACAGAGTGTTGAGGGCTATGTAAGCCAGTGAAAAAGTGCACGTCTAATTTCTGTGGAATTCAGGCAAGAACATGCCAGGAGGGTGCACCAGAGGAATCATAGACTCGAGGGAGAAGCCTTAAGGTCTATGAATACCTTAGAGGTAGGACTGTGTAGAGGAAGGCATAGAGAGACAAAATTACTGAGGATTCTGTGAAGCTCTGCCAGGAGGACATTGAACGAGTGTAAGGAGTGCACAAGAAGAATTCTATTTCAAGTTCAGAGATAAGGGAAGTGCCAAGCATAATACACTCACAGAGTTATTGAATACTCTGTTGGCTCAGAAAGTTGTGCTTGAGAGAAAGTTGCCAAGAGAGAACTTGCATATCTTCGAGGGACAAAAGGGAAAAATACCTTCAAGGTCCAAGCAGTTGAAGCTCAAGGAAATAGAGTTGTTGAACACTCTGGAGGAATACCTATGCAAGGAATGAACTAGGACAACACCCAAACGAAGTGTTGAGAGACAACCATATAAAGGATATTCGAAGCACAAGGAGAACACGCAGAGTAAACTTGTTTCAAGTTCAAAATCTCAGGAGGTTGAGCGCAAAGTGTGCCAGGAGGAGCACCAGAAGTCTTCTAAGGAGGAAGAGGGTCGAGTCCCTTAGAACTGAGTAAGTTCGTAAGATCAGGAGAGTTATCACAAGGAGTGTGCAAGAGTGGACTATTCTAATTCCAGAAGCTCAGGAGAGACAGTGCAAGTTTTCACGTGCAGTGCAAGCATGCGCCAGGGTCGAGGTTGAATTGTGTTGCCAAATCTTAGGAGGAGGAGCACAATAACCATTATATCAGTTGCAGAGGAGAATATGGTCCATTGGACCCTACGTCCAGGCATCGAGAAGTAAGTGCAAGAGGAGTTCAGATTTGGACCGTTGAATCTGAGTGTGTGGATCAACATTCGTTGCATCTAGGGAACATGCACGAGGCTTAACCCTTGTGTATGCATAGGAGGGTGGACTTGTCAAAGTCGTGAAGTTACAAAACGATCAAAACTATCCATTGTCAGAGGTGACAGGTGACAGTAGATCCATGGTGTTTGTGAAATCGCACATTGGGATATTTGCGAGGAGTAGAGGAGAAAACTTGTGAGGCCCGAACTTGCGATTAGATTTGGGCCATCAGATGATGGGGATTCTGAGCCATTGATCTTCCACCCAAGAGTTTCAAGGTTTCAACTATCGAGAAAATAGAATGGAAGTCTTTCCCAAAGTCGCGAAAGGTAAAGTGTCGATTTAATCATGGTCATTAGTTAGCAGAGGATTCAAACTATAGATCTGGTGTAATCGGATCTTCAGGAGTTGGAGAATTGGAAGTGAAGGCAGAGTTGCTCGGTGGTTCTTCGAATCATGAAGTCCTGAAATATTTGGGAGTTGGGACCCATTTCTAAGTGGAAGGTCACATCGGGTGCATAAGAAAGAGGGCTAGTGCTTGTTAGACCCTTATTTATATCTTCAGGATTTGAGAGGTTGGAGTGTCGGGTCTTTATCACACAAATATTCCCAAGGTTGTGAGATGCGAAATGAATTTTTGTGTGGACCATGGTCATAGCACCGTGGTCGAGCGGTAGAAGAGCTTGTGCTTCATGCTAGTTCGCATAGGCGGAGTTTCGCACAAGGACCTGTGAATTTGAGCGTAGGATTCCAGCAGGGAATTGAAGAGCCATTTCGGCTTAGGTTGTTAAATATCCTTAGACTGGGAGGTCTGCGGACCCCATTGAGAAAGGGGGTGGTCTATGTCAGCTAGGAAATTAATGTGATGTATTATTGTTTTATAGTCATATTTCCTTTATGTCTTGTTGACTTGTCGATTAGGTGCTTGGATATAGTCTTCCTGTATTTCTGACAGTTAATTTGGTCTCCTAGAGAGTTGGATTTTTCTTGGGTTATTGGTCTAGATAGGTTACATTATGCCATGGTTACTGTCAGTTGTATCTCCTTATGATGGAATGATTCATAATGAGGGGATAATTACGTGCCCTGATGGATAGATGTGAATGAGAACCTGGTCGGAGTCTTGTGCTTCCTGATATGGGCGTATTATTTGTTATAATTGATGTTGGTACTTGTTTATGTAACGAATTAATGCGATCGGTTTGTGTGTCATAGAGGTTACTAGTTACTGGTCGTCAAAGACATTGTGTTGGGCTTGTTGATTTTGTCCTTTAGCTTGTAGGAATTGTCTTGCTTGTGTTGGGCGGGTAGTCATTTTTATCTATCTATTGATTATCACATTTTTCGCCTAGTTGTTTGATGTGCTAGTATGTTGAGTCATTGTTGTCTATTTCTTGATATTCATATGCTATGTTCATCGTCAAGTTGTGTTGTTTAACTTTTTCCATTATTTCCATCCTACTTAAATAAAATAAAAAATGGTTTTGCGTTGTGCCGCATGTAGTGATAACGATGGGGTTGTTACACATTACTTTTAACAATGTGGGGAGGTACTTAATCTAGTAGAATCTCCATTTTAGAATACTAAAATCAGCCTCCAACATGCTTCAATTTTGCAGATAATTCAGATTGGAAGGAACCATGAAATTGGAAATATGAAGAGGCAATCCAATCTATAGCATGAAGAAATATTTTTCCTTGATCTAATGGTAGTTGATTTGGAATATTTTATCATCCTGAATCATGCATATTTCAGCCCAAAAAACAAGGATATCAAGATGCTTTATGCAACATATCTAACACCGAGGAAGTTTTCTCTATTTGATCAGCTACAGGTTTTTCATGAATTTCATGATCATGTGGTGTTTTGCATGGGTTTGTATTTTTAAAAGGTCTCCAATGCTCCATTTTTGGGCAGGATTTCAATTTACAGTTGTAAGTATTTGTTGCTCATTCATTTTCTGCTACAAAAATCCTTGTTTTACTCCATGTTTTCATTCACCCTCAAGGAGGAAGACCATGTTGTTAGTAAAATTATTACATTTCTACATTGGAAATTTTATTTTACATGACCAGCTTGACTCCTGTTGGTTAGTGTAGGAGTGTGTATGAATAAGCTCAATATGTGAGCATTTTGTTTCCAGTGGAATTTGATTTGCAGTGTGTAGGTGTTTTAGTTTTCAATAATGAGTAGACATGCTCTCAAGGTTTGAACAATTCACAATTTGTAGCTCTGGTTGATTGTAGCAGACAATAGACAGAGTACAGGTTGAAAGAATGAAATAAATAAGAAATCTGGTCTAAGATTTCTTGGCAGCTTGCAGGGAGCATTCCATCCACCATCGAGACAAATGTTAGCACAAAAATTCATAGTAGAAAATTTGGTGATTTCACAGCATCGGTGAATTAGGATATTTCACACCACTAGCTTCATCAACAAAAATTTCAAAAATATTCAAAATTTGGCAAATAGAATTGGCTTTTAAAATCCAATTTTGGGTCTCGAGTCTCTATGCAGGGTACTAGCAATTTTATCAAAAAATTGATTGATCCCGAAGGCCAAATATCCATTTTTCAAAACTAAGCATCCAAGTTCACCAATTATCGAACACAACCACAAGTCAACAACACAACCAAAAGTACCAAGCCACATGGAGGAGGAGCCCACGAGAAGGTGCAGTTGTGCTCTATGCATCAAATTGCATTGCAATAGTTGGTGCATATAAATACCTCACCATTCTTCATCGGCTCCAATGTTGGATATGTCCCACTAAATAAATAAATAAATAAATATCCCCAACAATTGTCCTCAAAACCTAATGCCATGTGGCAAGGAGAAATACGTAGGTCTCAAGGAGAAAGGTTCAGGAGTTGGTTTCCATAATTGTAGGTGTTGACAACATTCAAGAAATCGTCTAAGTTATTCAGAATCCATTTCAAAGATAGATGTGCGTCAAACCATGAGGAACATTGACACAACAAGTAGGTCATCTAAGATGAGCTCGAGGGAGTTGAGGCATCTATTTCATTTATTTGTGTCAATGGATAGTTGTCACAACCCTTGTTTAACTATATTTGAGGGTTTCGGTGATCATTAACATGAGAGCTCCAAATATCGCCATGCCTTGGGATATATGAATGGTGTTCAAGTTGTAACATGCTCCTGGGACGGTTTATGGCCATTAAAAAGATATTGAGCATACATAGTCCGAACTTTATTATAGTTTTCCATTGAGATACCTTTGATGTTCTATCTATGCACATAGAGTTAGCATGGGAATATAAATCAAACAACCAAAATATGTCAAATCTTGTCCCAATGTTATGAATGTTATGAATGGAAGCACTGAGTTTGTGCCTTCTCTATCCCCTGAAAATCCCTCAATATGTAATGGTTATTTCAACATGGTATGCATTGTAAAACTTGTGTTTCATAAGGGGGCCATTTACGCAAAGGGATATGGTACCTTTTTACTTTTATGCCCAAGATTGTAATAGCGTTTGATGTGATGAAGCATTACAACTACCCACAGGATATTGGTACTTTCAATTGCATTCTCTATGCTCTGTGTAGGTACATGCAGAAAACCAAATCCGTGATAGTTTGAGAATATTCCAATAAATATAACGGAAAGGAAAAATTTACAATTGTGATGGGCATTTCAGTATTCAAGTTTCGAGGTGTCGAAAGGAATCTAGGTGCTCAGTTGTTGAAGTGTTATAGTAGTTAAAATTCAAGCATGGAGGAAGAAGGAGTTTTGATTGATCAAATATTCTTCCACAAACAAGATGGCTTCATGACTGAGATCTGCAACTGCGACAATTGACCAGTGGGACCGTTGGGTTTTACAAGATCTACTTCCAATCTCAACTACCATTCCAACCCTTGTTCTACTGCAATAATCCAGTAGAAACCACGTTGGATGTAGGATTAATTGATATAGTAACTCACCAATATGTAGCACAATAACACTAAAAATCACTTTTGGCGCTACGCAATCAACGAAAACAAATTTTTTGACAGGGAAATGTAGAGTTTGGGCATTTGAAGGTTCATAAAGTCTTTGCAGGATATTTCCAGATGGTGGTTGGTCTTTTACAACTTCTTTGAAGTGATTATTGAGATGATGGATAGATTAATGCACCTACAATAACCTTCATAAAGGTCTTCAAGCAAGCGTTAGTCCTTTGTTGCTGCAAACAAGTTATTTTTCCCATATTTCTTCTGGTAAGAAAAACTGATCATGATAGTGCAAAGTTGTGTGCATTTTTTTCTGAGGCGAAGTGCTACAAATAGTTATAAAGTTTGACTTGAAATCGAAAATGAACAGATATATTCAATCCTAGGCCATGTTTACTTATTGGTCCCAATTTGGCAACAGAGACCTTAGATTCTAAGAAGTCGTAAATTCACAAGTGGCAATAAGAAGAAGTGAAAATTTGTTAAGCACCAAATAAATGAATACAAAATACACCATAATAGATCCTAGAATAATATATGAAAACCACACTTTATTATATCAAAACCCTTAGGGTAGGGCAACACCATACAATGGATCTTATTATGGAATGGATCCTCTCTTGTTCACTTGCCTCTTCGAGGGGGAATCCTCTTATTGAGCTACCGCTCCAAATACAATAATTCTCTTCATATCTCATTACATTGCTTGAACCCCTTTATATAGTGCTACCACCACCTAAGAACATTCTAGAGGAGGAATCTTTTAGAAGTAGAATCTTCTAAGAAGTCTTCTTACATTTATTATATCTAATTACCTATGTATTATATATAACTACCATAGTGGGCCATATTTAATAATATAGTGGACCTATGTAACAACCCTCCTAGCTATAGACATCTACTCAGTCAACCGGTGAATTTTTTTTTTTTGTTTGTAGGTCAAGTGTG
>JZKD02S1236129.1:76740-98849 GCA_000966675.3 Picea glauca | reverse complement strand
TCCTCATGTTCTCTTTCATTCTTGGAATAGATGAGGATGTCATCTAAAAAGACTTGTACAAAATGATCTAAGTACTTCCAGAATACGTCGTTCATGAGGCTCATGAATACTGTTGGCGCATTGGTCAATCCAAAAGGTACTACAACAAACTTGTAATGTCCAAACCGAGTTCGAAAGGCAGTTTTTGGGATATCACCTTCCTTAATCCTTAACTGATGATACCCTGATCACAAATCAATCTTTGAGAATACCGCTTCTCCTTTCATCTGATCAAAGAGGTCATCTATTCACGGCATCGGGTACCTACTTTTCACTGTAGCACGGTTGAAGTCCCTGTAGTCTATACACAGTCATAAGGATCGATCCTTCTTCTTTACAAAAATTACTAGTGCGCCCCAAGGTGAGACACTGGGCCTTATTAGCCCTAAGTCCAGTAACTCTTTCAACTACATTTGCAATTCACAAAGTTCCGACGCTGTCATACGATACAGAGTCTTGGAGATTTGTTCTGCACCAGGTTTTTGCTCAATAGTAAAATCAATCTCCCTCTCAAGAGGTAACCCTAGTAACGCGTTTGAAAAAACATCATGAAATTCTGACAATACCGGGTACTGATCCAATGAGGGTCCCTTGCTTTCATTCACTGCTTCCACTACTTAAATTTGATACCCTTGCCTCAAGCATCGCTTAACCTTCATAGTTGATATGAAGCGTAATGACACTTTTCTCTGTACACCTTGGATCTCTACTGGTCTTCCTTCATTGTCGACACAAAGCACCCTCTTTGAGAAACAATCTACCATGGCTCGGTGAGCTTCTAACCAATACATTCCAATGATTAGGTCATACACCCCGAGAGCAGTGACGTATAACTTCAACCTAGTAGTACACACTCCTAGGTCTACTATACAATTATCGACACTAGGTCCTACTGCTTGTTTTTCCCCCGAAGCCATCTCAACTTGTTTAAAGTCATCGTGCTCGTAGACTGCCAACCCACTCTTTTTTAATGAAAATGGTGAAATGAAACTATCTATCGCACCATAATCAAACAAAATCTTAACATTGATATGGTTTAGCGTACCTGATGACTCCACCACCGTGGATTGATGTTCGAGTTGGCAGTTATTAACCGCTGCGTAAATCTTGTGGCTGCTACTTGATCTTCCCATCGCTGCCTTTCCTTCTCTATGCAAAAACCCTGATTGTAACTCTGGGCAGTCACACTGGTAATGGGGTCCTCCGCACCCCCAACAGGTAACACGAGATTGAACCTGTTTACTGTTATGTGACTGTCTCTGAAATGAGTTCCTTCCCCTGGAACCCCTGCCCCTACTAGTTGTTCCCTGAGATGGTCGTGGACCCGTCTATGTTATTGGCGATGAACGAGATGCTGCACTCACTTCCATTGAAATCCTTGCAGATATTGTCCTTGGCGGTACTCTGTTACCATATGGCGGTGGCCTTGAGGCCCCTCCCAAAGGAAATTTCCTCGAGGCCTTCCCTACAAATCCAGGACGATGCAGAAATGTCGGTCTTGTACCTCCAGTTAAGTTCATGTGTTCTTCCGCATAATGCACATTTTCCACCGCCTCCGCTACTGAAGACGGTTTCCACATCCGCACCATAGCTCTTATATTAGGGTTCAATCTATAGACAAAGTGCTCTGCTTGTCGTTGGTCATTATCCATATACGAAACATATTTGACCAGTTCCATAAATCTGATCTCATATTCTTCTACAGTTTTGTTTCCCTGTACTAAGGCATGAAATGCCCCTACTTGTTGTTCCTTGTAGTATGCTGGTAGATATTTCCTTCGGAACCTCTCCTTGAAAAGTTCCCAAGATACTATGTCTGGGGTAAGGTGCAGTTGTCTTTCCAGGTTGCCCCACAAGTTCAAGGCACTGTCTCATAACTGAAAAATTGCGATCTTTTCCTTTGAGTTGGACGCATAGTCCCTTAAGGCAAAACACCTTGTCATGCCTTCCAACCATGCTTCTGCGCATTCACTGGCGTGACCCCCGGCAAACTCCGGAAGTTTCATCTTCTGCAATTCTTGCATGATGTCTTCGGGTGGAGGTCCTCCCCCTGAATCCCTTGATGCTTCTGGATTACCCATTCTAGACGGTGGGGGTTCTACTTCAGTCCCTGTCGGTTGTCGCCCCTTCAAAGTCTCATTAATGGCTTCCAACGAGCACAGTATGAGAGCTAGTTCGGGCGATGGTGGTGGTGGCACTGACGGTGTTGGCGGTGCTTGCGACGACGCTCCCTTGGATTGACTCCCTCGAGTCCTGACCATCCTGTATGCTTTAACCTACATCAACCAAAGTTGTCAGGGTGAGTTCGAGGACGTTTCAAATTGGTGCTACTTAAACTAGAAATAGGGTTAGGTGTAAGTTTTCTTTACTTGTTTGTAAACATACATTACTCCTTTAGGGGATTGGCTAGGTTAGGATTAGGATTAAGCGTCTAGGCTTGATTTCTTTGCCCCTATAAAAAAAAACTATTGCTTCCCTTTCCCTATAGCTACGCTAGCCTTGCGCCATACTCGCCACTTCCTATGCTTACTCTCCTAGTGCATATGTCGCCTCCTTCCCGCTTGTCCTTGTCTAAGTCCCTTTTAACTTTTCACTTACAACTAAATTTCCTCTGATGCTTGACTCGAGGCTTTTCCTTGGCGCGTAGTGTTGGCATTGTCAAATGCTGCATTGATATTTAGCATTGACTTTGACTGGTGGAATGGAGTGGAGGGACTTGGCACTTGGCTCGATGAGTTGTGTGTACGGTTTTGTGAGCTTGGCGCTTGGATAATCAGAGATTATTCTTCAGGCTAGTACTTTGCTACTATTGATAATTAAACTATTCATATGTGAATTTATTTGTAAAAGTGATATGTGTGGTGCATTGGTGTTATTTCTCTTCTTAAGGCACTACGCTCGGTGGGTGGTATTGGGTTCAAAACCCTTGGACCTCTAAAATTTATACTTAACCCTATATTACTAAATTATTTAAATTAAAACTCATAATTATATATATATATATTTTAAATAATTTAAATTCACACAAGCATATTAATACTTTCAAATAAATTATAAAAAAAATAAATTAATATAATTATTCAAAATCCTATTAATACTTCTTTTTATTTTTTATAAATTAATAAAACAAAAATTTAATATTTTAAAAAAATTATAATATAATTATTCAAAAGGCGTATTAATACTTTTAAATAAATTATTAAAACTAAACATTAATATTACTTAAAAAAAAATAATAATATAATTATTAAAAAAAGTCTTACCTTCAGTTTGGCGAGAGTTTAATGTGCTCCGTGGCATTCGATGGTGGCCTTTAAGGTCGGGCTTCTGGCATGAGGCCCACGTGCCTGGCCTTCGGCTCTCATTACCAAAACCTAAGTTATTCCTTAACCCTAACGCTCCTTCACTCCCACCTCTTTCCTCTGTCGCCTCTCCACTCTGCTCTGTCTCTCTCAGCATGCTCAATGCTCGGTTATGAGCACTGGTGCTTGGGGAATGGCTTGTGTGTTGTTGTTGTTTCATCTTGTGTTGTTTTCTAGTCTCTATTCCATCCGTGCAATCACATATTTCCATACCTCTGCCCACGGGGATTGCAATTGATCTTCTGTTCCTAAAAAAATGAGAATGAGGCCAAGAGCGATGAAGAGTCTGGGTCCCATGGTTGAGGGACGAGCAGAGAACATGTGGGGGATATTGAATGTAAAAGTCCCAGTCCCTATACCTGGCACAACTGTACATTTCCCTTCATCCTCATATTTGTTTATGTGTCGTTTGTTGTTGATGTGCAGGATTAGGTCGTCGTTGTGGCTGCACAGTCGCCCTAATCTAATCTCCATATTTGATTTAGGGGTTGCCTTGAAGTGTTCTTACAAAATTTGGTAAAGAGAGCATGCAACGATGTCCCCGCGCAATAACTATGCATCGCTGAGGCGCGAAAGTAGGGAGATGAAGCTCAAAATCACACGGATATATGCATGGGCTAACAGATATATATACATACATATAGTTTGTTCGTTTGGTGAGTAGGTGTAGGCATAGAAGCAGCAGGTTCCCTCATGGAGGAGGTGGCTCTCCTTTTGAGCATGGTGAGTTGGCAGGGTGGTTCATGGAGCTTGGAGCTTGCGCTCTGTTTGTACAGCTCGCGACTCCTCTCTCTGTGGCTGGGCACAGAGTTTTGTGCATTGGCTTTGACTCGTGTATGGCACTGGCTGTGTTGCAAAGATATGGCTCCTTGGCATTCTATTTTTTTATTCTTTGCTAAGTCCTGCTTTACTATCCTCATTTATACGCTGAAGCCTATAAGATTTTATGTAAAGAAAGGTAAGCCGGTATTCTCTTCCATGAAAATATTTGGCGCCAAGATGGCAGAATCTAAGCATTAATTATTCTAGACTGATCTTGGTGAGAAAATTAATTTTATACTTATATTCTGTTAGGTTTCGATAAGCTTCTTATGCCATTGCAGTTTACGATTCCATTCCATATAAAGATACATATGAAGAATATTACACGGGCGAAGATATGATAGAATCTCGCATTTGTCGTAGTTTTAAAGAGTGTTAGGTTTTCAGTTTTTGAAAAAAAAATTAACTTGGAATTTAAATCTTGTGTTCCACAAGGACAGTAGGGTTTCAGCTTTCGATCGTTTTAATAGAGGCTTGCACCTATGTTTTCACTACTCCAATTAAATTCGTATGTAGACATTCTATACTACCAGCTGTTGGGAATTTATTAGAGTGAAAGGCTCACTACCAGCTATTGGTGTTGGCTCAGACCAAAGACCAATCAACCTATATATACCATTACTCAAATGTAGAAACGCTAAAGCTACCCACAACATTTTTATTTTGATTTACCCAAATGTAGAAACGCTATTGCAAAATCATTTTGATTTTGATCGAGGGTTTCAAATTTCTGTGAGTGTCGTGCATTTCTCCAGGGTTGGGAAATGCACGGATGAATTTATGAGCCTAGAGACTATATTTGTGGAGCCATCCACACGTAATAAACTCCCGTATGTGGACTGCATAGTCACCATCCCGAGTAGCTTCAGTTGGTAGCTGATTGCATTTTTTTTTTCTACTAGCTATTCGAAGTAGATACTGATTCTATGATTCTCTGTGTTTAAAAAGAGAAAAAAAATATTTCAACGAGTACATAACACATTTAATCTTGTAACATTCTTTGTATTTTATATTAAAATTTATTTTCATGGATTGGGTTTTAAAATCATTACATAGAAATGGCTCTAGATAAAATTCTTTATTTATATAGATATTTAATATATTGCTTTTCATCTGCATACAATTAAAATTATTAAAATTACACTTCTAATCATTTGATGCAGCTATAGTCTGCAGCTATAGTCTCCGGGTTTTCAGAGTGCAGATCAACATAATGAATGAAAAATAACATTAGAAGTAACCCAACACAACTCTTTGTTTGTTTAATTGAAGCAAGTGTACTTAATACTTCCACTGTGTAGAATATTATGGGCATATTGTTTATATATAGATCTGTGTAACTAACAAAGAGAATGTGTTTTTGGCTTGCATGCTAGGTGGAGCTAGATCCTAGAGTTGGAACTTGGCCCTTAGGCCCAGATTTCAAACTAAGGCTCTGATACCATGTGTAGTAGCCGAATAATTTAACATCAATTAATTACACAAACATAACAGTAACTTCTACTTGATTTCAGAAAATTCAATAATTCATTTTAATTTAGCACATACGCATGTTAAATTTATCAACAAATATTAATTTTATAACAGAATAAAATAGATATGTAAATTTAAAATTCCTTGGTCTGATGCTAACCCTCCACTTTCCACTTGCCTCGTTGACCTTCCTACCGCTGCCTTGCCCAGCCTGAAGCCACGGACCAACTCTGCACAAAACCGAGTTTCCACCATGCCAACTAGGACAAATACCTAGCTCCAGGATACCATATGGATATCCTGGCCCTCGTTCCCAAAACCCCCAGCAAACCGGTGCCCCCTGTACTAACCCTTCCCGACTACAAAACTCAAACTCCCCTGCACAATCCAAGAGAACCCTCCAAAAATTTCTCCCTGTAGAATGGTAATGCCTCCTTCATAAACCTCCTCCCCTCATATCCCTCCTTCACCACCCTTTCTCCTCATTTATTACCTTATCTACACATTCATTACCTTATTCGATTATTAATGTTTTATCCTATTATTCATGTCCCTTATCTGTTTATTAATGCCCCTTATCCCCCCTGTGTATGTAATCTTTAATTTAACAATATAGTTTATTAACCCTATTAAATTTAATACTCATGTCAATGAATGTAACATGTAATTAATTAATCAATTAATTAATCAAATTGTAACCATTAATTAATTAATAAATATTTAATTAGTATCATTCTACCAATCTCTGTTTAATTAATAATATTTTAGAAAAATTAATTACCTAATAAATTTTACTTAATAATTCCCTAAACATATATTCTACTAGGGTTGTTACAAGAACAATGATCGTTTTCCACTTTTGTTAGGAAAGATTTGGATGAAGAAGGATCAGATCAGAAGGAAATCATAGGAGGAAGCCATAGAAAAGGAAAAACAAGAAGTAAGGGATCTCATAGCTAGAAGAATAGATCGACTGCTAGAAGAAGGAGAGTTTGAGTCGAAGCAACATAATGAAAGAGAAGTAGTTGTCGAAGTTGAAAGAGAGCAAGAAGGTTTAAAGGACCTATCCATGCAAAAACAAAGTATGTCAACCCAGGACCTAGTAAGCTAAGAGGTATTACCTCCGAACACTTTGAAATAACATCAGCAATGTGAAGTCATTATGATAAGAGAAGATAAGAATAAGAATGGAAAGAGGAATCCAGACTCTCAGATCATAGGAAATAAAGAAAGAAAGATTATTAAGAAGAAAGCCAAGTAAGAAAAACTACAGAAATCTCCAGAGAAAAGTTGTAGGAGGCAGATCTAGAGAACTTGAACCTTGTTGGAATAGCAGAACCACGCAGAATGGAATTCGCCATGGTGAAGCTATATGACCATTGGAGGCGCTCCGACCGTTAGAATAATTCTCTGGAACGACTAGAAACGTAGTTATTGACGGAAAGACTATTGTTGGACCATTGGGACCATGCCATAACAGACGGATTTGTATTGATTGAGGCATTCTTTCCCATTGGAGAAATATGTTACGGCACTTGATTATTTAACCCATCGGACGCCGCACTGAGAACATTTTTTTCCACCTATGATTATCTGAGATAACAGAGAATCAAAAGCATACCATGCTGTGATTTCTAGACCTCTCCATCCATGTGATTACCATGCTTGTCTTTTCGCTTACCTGATCTAGTTGGTTACAAGTGTGAATCTCGAGCGAACATAGCGCGCTAGACAAATATGTGGAGGAGATTCTTGTGGACCTCATGGCTGAGAGAGTTATGTCTATAGGAATACAGGTGTCGTTGACTAGAGGATTACAAGCATCCCCCTCGAATGGACGTCGTTCTAGCCAGACCGCGAATGAGAAGCAAAGCAAGAAACGTGATGATTTGGCTAACGCAAAAAAGATCGCATTGGTCTTGCCTGAGTACATACCACCTTTGGCTGGAAAGGTTTGATGTGATAGTATCCCACATGACCTTGAATATGCATTGATCACTACATACATCCCGAAGGGGATACGCATAGCTGGACCCAAATTAGGACACATCCCAACTTTGAAGAACATCTACTTTAACCTTGGAGACATGAAGAACTACGTGATTCTCGCACCGCATTGGTATTTGATGAAGACGACTCGGAAGAAACCTTGGATAGAATCCCATCCATGGATAAAAGAGCTTGTGCAATCAAAGATCCTGAGCATGATGAATATCCCTCACTTTGGCCAACATGAGGAGGTTAACGCTTCACCTCGATAGGAGCATCACTGTGGATTCACCATCGATCCAATTCATCATAAGAATGAGCATGTAGGGATCAGACCCTCAACAATTCTACCCAAGTAAGACTTCAGATCACTCCCTTGCACAGAACATAAATGAGGATTATGGCGATGTAGAAAAGGGAAAGAAAGGCTGGAAGGTAGCCTCCATCTAGGATGGCATAGTGCACCTAGCTTGTCATCTTATAGCTGGAAATTGCATAAGAAAGAACCGCCTGACGTAGGTTAATGGATTCATCGTAGACCTCATAGGGAAGTGCATAAAAGGAATGATAATGAACTCGGAGAGCTACATAATCAATGAGATGGAGAAGGACTACCATGAAGATGATGCATGAGCATCACTAGCAAAGCAAGCACAAAAGAGGAAGGAAAGTTGGATATGCACCAGACCACATTTTGAGAACGTTTTGAATTTGAAAAGATAAAACATTAATGTAATATGTAGAAAATATATCTTTTCATTTATGGTTTGGAAATTGTAACAAAGATCATGAGCGGTTTCTCTCATCTGTTTGTTGGAGGTATTTATTGTAATAAATGTAAAATAATTGTAAACTTTATTTCAATTTGATAGAATAGAGCTGTAGGAGGGAAAACTCTAGAAATCTAACTTGTATGTATTGATATTATTCTCAAGGGTAAGAATAGAGTTGTAGAGTAAGAGCAGAGGAGAATAGAGATTGTAGAAGATTGTATAAGAAAATACTTGTTTCCATTGAACCCATATACAAAGGCACCTCAGTTAATATGAGAATTCTTTGACTCAATTTCATGGTGTTGTGATAAATACTACTTGCATCTACTGAATGGTATGTTATAAGTTTGCTTGTATGCTTTGTTATTCATTTGTTTTAATGTTGTGTGTATGTATGATTTCATGTTCAATGTATGAAGTCTGTGAGAGGGAGAGTCTGAGTTTCAATTTTTTCTCATCCTGTGAATTCCTGCAAGGAGTGTAGTGAAGGTATGCAAGGAGTTCTTTGAAAAGATTCAGAGTTTTACCTCAGAAAATCTCAGAAGAGATATCGTTGTTCTCATACCAGTAGAAGTGAAATTATAGCACAAATCCATGCAAGGTGTGCATAGTCCTGTTGGAGTCTTATACTTTTCCAACCCATTGAGTGGTTGAAGATCTATTGTCATAAGGAGTGCGTAGAGTTGGAGAGTTCAGATAGTTAGAGATTATCATGAATCCACAAGGAGTGCAGGTGGAATCCCTTAAATTTCTTGAATTTGCAGCAAGAACTGAGATTAGGAGGAATAGATGCTTTGAATAGTTTGAAGGGAAGACAAGTGTTGAAGTCACCTAGCAAAAATCAAGCTCAGAAAGGAGGCACCGAGTGTTTGTCCAGGAGCATTAAGAACTTGAATGGATGGTTGAACGTGTCCAAGGGAGAACTACCAATTTTTCATGGACCATTGGATCCACTGGATCAACGAAGAAGTTAAGGGTGAGTCTCTATTAACACTCATAAGAACAAGAGAATTATTCATTGTTAGATATGGATCAGCATGAGCCTTCGATCTTGTGATTTTTGATTTCGACATTTCGGGAGTCGAAGTAGTGGAGAAAATCGTTGACTCAGAGTCAAGAGTCCCAAAATCCTGATTCATGAAATCCCGATGGGATTTAGGCCATCAGATCGTAGAAGGATCTAGACTGTCAATCTAGAATGAAGAAGTCATGAGTTCGAACTTCTTGAAAGGGAGAAGAAGTTGCATCATGAACTGATGAGTCACGAAATCCCAACGAGCTCGAAGGTGGACCCCACAACGTGAATGGGGTCACATGGTTGAAGCATAAGGGAGGAGCTAGTTAAAGTTTTGTTATCCCATTTAGGATTCAAAGAAGTCAGAGGAGCTGAGCAATGAAAATTGTGAAGTCACAAAATCCAAAACGCCTTTTCGGGTAAAGGTCGTGGTCATGTCAGTTGGTCGCGTGGAGTAGAGGTTTGCGCCATTTTTTTTTTTGTGTAGGCATAAACCCTAGAAGGACCTGCGATTACATGAGTGAAGGTTCCTATGGGAACTAAGGATTCATTCAGTCTCAAGGGAATATAAAGATCCAAGACCAGGAGGTCACGCAGAGCGTGCTAAGGTAGGGGTGTTGCATCAGAAGTGTAGGATCAAGGCTATGAATTCTATTTTATTTGTTTACTAGTATTGATCACCTTTTTCACTTGACAGATGTCGGAAGGAGCAACATTCCCAGAGGTTGAGCCATCAGATCCATTGGCCACAAGTTCTCCACCTTGTGGTATACAAATGACAAGTCGAAGCAGTGGAAGTCAAATGTTGTCTTCCATGATTACTACCAACAATTGAAGCATGTTATTGAAGCATTTTCAGGAATGAAACCCAAGACATTTCACTAGTACAGACTGCTAGTGAAGTTCCATGCATATCCGCACTTTATCTACATCATTGTCCATAGGGATTAAAGTAAGGAGGAGCTATAGTAATACTATAAACTAACTGACGAAGACATGGAGGAGATCACAAAATAATGGCCAACAAAGTTCCTCGTACCAGTGGAAGATGCATTACTCTCTGACCCCGACATGATAGGAAGTCCCTTGGTCACCCAGGTCGAGCAAGACGGACACATTAGCATGAAGAAAAAAAAGAAAAAGGAGGAAGTGCAAAACATAGAAATTCATGATGAGGATAGCACCTCATAGGAAAATAGGCTTGAATCACACGTAGGAGGAGGACGAGACAAAGTTAATCGAGAAGAAGAAGGTGAGGAAGGAGATAATCAAGGAAAAGGTGAAGTGACATTACCGAAGGATCCCCCTATCGAGGCTGAAACGTTAAAGAAGAGGAAGGTTTCTCCCTAGAAACCCTCATCAAGAAATAAGACTCGTGCCGATAAACCTGACTCAAAGAATGTGCTCATAGTGGACGATGTCGATCTCATCATCGAAGCCATGGAGGATGCTTTAGAGGATATCTTGTAGAGACATGGAGAAAAGAAGGAGAATCTATATGAAATAATAGAAAAGGATATGAAAGACATATAGAAATCCATCCAGTCGAGCCGTGTAGTACCTACTGCGCCTTCTTCGTCGAAAATTGCAGAATTGGGGGATGAGCCCGCCCAATTACGAATATTAGTAGATGCAACATAGGCTCGAATTTAGTGAGTCCAAGAAGAAAATGAACAATATACAGAGGCCTTGAACCAATAAAAAGAGGAGGTCTCAGAGAAACTTTGAGTTGTGCAGAAGGAGAAAGATGAAATTCGGGTGAAGTTCGAGCAAAACATTGCGAAGATACACGAAGAAAAATACTAGTTGCTCGCAGAGTAGAATGAAATCAAAGAAGTGGTAACTAAAGCACTTCACTCTATGTCCAACCGACATGCAAGTAGGGAATCTTGCCGAAGCCATTCAATACCTTGAAGCATAGATAATAGAGTTAGATCTCCAAGCAGTGTCGAGCACTTCATAAGAAGTGTGTGATCAAAGGGAGCAAGCTTCCAAGAATGCAGTAGAAATAATCAGGCCTCTTTCCTCAGACTGTATGAAACTAAGTGATCAAAGTTTGTAGACCTATGAATCCTTACAAAATATATGGAGCTAAGGAAACTAGAAGAACAACTCCAGGAAGTGCAGAAGGAGGCATCCACCATGCAAGGAAAAATGCAGTTTCTTACTACAGTCGAGAGCATGAAAATATCACAGGAAGAGAATGTAGTCCAACAACATATTAATTCCATCCACAACAGAGTCATGGAAGTTACACAGAGCCTACATCTAGTGTTGGATGAAGTCTGCACAATTTTTGAAGAGATTGAAGGACAAGGCTCACAACTGGACCAGGTGGTTGCGACAGTGGAACAACGCCTAGAAGGGCCTGTTACAGAGTAAGCGATTCAGGAGTTTGCAGAGTAGGAGGCTTTGGTGAAGCAACAATTCAAGGCAACTCGAGCTAAGATTGAGGCCTTTGAAGGTGCGTTGCCCATATTTGAGTGACTCAGGACGAGTCACAGGTGCATTCTGGGGGCCTGTTGGCCCTTGACCAAGTTTTGAGGGAACATTGGTAGGGTTTGACCACTTTTGGGACTTTGACAGGCTGGTAGAATATGGAGCACCCAGGCGGAGATGAGATCGCAAGATCTCACTCATTTTGTGGGCTTGTGGACCCAACAAAGGATTTTAGGGTTTATGTAATGGGTTAAGGTATGTCGACCCATGGGTTTACCCATGATTAGGCCTCTTTGTAAATATATAAATAAGTAGCTAAGCGATGTAAGGAGGACGATGTGTTTGGCTATGTGCATAATAGGTTAATGTTGGCTTAGTGCAAGAGATTGTAAGTTCCCTTGTGCAAACAAACTATGTAAAGAAGGCTCTGTGCTAGTAAGGAGTTGACTCTTTGCCTTGACCTGATTTTGGAAAGGAGGATCTCGCATGCTATGCCCAGATCTTCTGTCCTCGGTGGAGTTGTGTCTGTGGATTTGTTCATAAGAGAAGATGAATGTAAGAATATTGAATACTAATAAAGAAGAAGAAGAAGTTGGTGGACATAGCCCCACACTAAGGTGAACCACGTATATCATGTGTCTTGATGTGCTTTGTGGGATGTGGTTTATGACTTGTGTTGTTTAATTTCTTAGTGTTGTTGTTATAATATATGATGAATGCATCTGGTGATGTTTCTTAGTGCTTAAAGATGATTGAATTGTAGATCCGAGCTAATTCTATATGCTAAGTGATTGGAAGTACTTGATCTTTATTTTTACCGCACGGATCTATAATAAGGGTTTCATCTGCGATGTGGATGAGATTCAAGAACCAATGCATATTGTTGTTTAAGTTCTTTGTTAAGTATTGTAATGACATATTTGTGTCCCATCTTGGTTGTAGACACCTGAGTCCTGCAACCCCTCTGCCTCTACCTCAGGTGAGACTTCATTTGCTTCGCAGGTGTTGCCGAAAGGGCCGGTAGTTAGGGTTTTGCTGGTGCATTGTTCAAGCATTGAACCCTGGGTCTCCCCTGTGCCAACACTTACTGCACAAATCCTTCATCGTCATACTTCCCAGTTTTAAATCATAAAACTCTTAAGCCTTCTCCTCCTAATATTGTTCTGACAAGTATTTTCTTTTAAATATTTCTTAAAATTTATCCAAGTTACATATCATTCTTTAATATGTTTTAGTTTTTTTATATCTTTCCACGAGATATCATCTTTCCCAATCAAATTATATATTGTCATTTTCTATTTTAATTCACTAAAATAATTATATATTTGCAAGTATTTCTTCAACCCTGAAATACATGCTTCAACCTATTTGCCTCTTGAAATTTCACCATTGAGCACATGGGGCTTGATATTTTAAAATTCTTCAGTGATTTCAACACAAGACTTGTGTTTCTTTTTAGTTTCCAACTAGTTACTATCACTAATTTCACTTGAATCTTTGTATTTTTGTTCTCTTTTATTATCTGATTTCTCATTAGTAGATTAAATGTCAGTATCTAAAGATGCTTGTTTTCTTAATTTTCATTTGCATGATTTGTTTTTAATTTCGTTTGAGCCAAATTCCTTATTCTTAAAGTTTTCACAATCATGCAATTTATTTAATAATATGTCATTTGATTCTTCTTTTGCTTTTAGGATACTTTCATTTTCAACTTTCAGACTTTGTAATTCTACTTTTAAATACTTAACTGTTTGTAAGATTCCTTATCATTTCTACTTTTGTTTAGATTTACCCATATATTTTCTTCATTAAAATTTTTTTGTTCCACATTATCCTTATGTTTTGGACGAGATTCCCCTTAATTGTTTTCCTTCTATATTGTCCTTCTCTATATAGAAATACAAGAAGAAATTTTTCTTTCTCCGTATGTAATAATAAGTGAGAAGAAAATTCATAAATTTTATGAGTTTACTTTGAAAAATAAAGTGTAATATTACCGACTGCTATGATAATTTATATGTAATATGGTTATGAGGTTGAGCCCTTTTAAGCCAATTTTTGAAACTTTAGCTCTCATAACATTTTGTCACAAACCCTAAAATATGTTTTTTTTTAAATAACATAAATGCAAATTACATGTCTTGAAACATTTGTATCCTACATCTTAGGGTTTCTATAGGTTTATATTCATTTATCATAAGGATAAAACCTATAGTCATTTTAAATTGTTATATTCATTCTTGACATTAAGGATTTACATAGAAAACTTGTCCTTGTCAAATGGAATAAACTTGATAACTCTATAACGTATTTTAAAAAATGCATCATACATCCTTCAATTTACAATATATATGCATATATCTATTTACATAGTAATCTTATCATTTCATAATCCTAAGTCCTTCAATTAGAAATAAATACATATATATATAACCTTTGAATAACATAGTCACTCTTATGAAATCAATGCATACTATATAAATGTACAAGGAATTTAAGTTATTTGACATTTGTTTTCCATATGAAAAATTAAACTAATTTAATCCTTAAAATCATATGATATGATTGCACATTAATCAATACTACAATATTATTGAATTTACCCATGGTAGTAATGTTAACATTGTATGATCGTCGTCCTTTGCAAGGTAAGTGGGAAACACATGGCTATGGTTAGGTGAAGTTCTGTCAAGTTTTAATGAGAGTGGAAATATTGAAAGATCCTAGTCTTTTCTCCTTAACAGGTGTTTACCCTGATCCATCACCACCTAGGTAGTAATGAATCTCAGATTCAACGAAAGCCTTGGGATTCTAACAAGGTTTGTCCGAAAACCTTGAGGCAAATCATCGTGGAATCTGGTTTACTCTTGTTAGAACTTTCGTCGAGCTCCCTAACGAAATTTTTTGCCATGCATTCTTAGTATGTGAAGGTTATGCAGTGCGAGGCGCCATCCTGTAGGATTTATCTATACAAGGAGTTACCCATTTAAACTCTCTCTGTCTGAAGGGTTTCGCTAAGATTTTGTTCTGTATATAGAGTTCCTCTGTGGGAAATCTTGTTTGTAAGGAGTTTTTCTTTGAAGGTTTTTTCCACCATGGAAAAGCTTTCATCTAGAGAAATTGCAACTGTCTTCTAGTGTAAGTATGCTAACTCGTTTCTTTTTGTTTTTTTTTGTTATGTATTTCCTATGTCAAATATACATTGTGTTCGTAATCTTTGATACAAACATCGATTTTCATGTTTACATGTCATATTTAAAACAAAAGGAATGCACGTTATGGTAGTACACCGGAGGAAATTACCTCATTGGTAAATGATTTACTAGCTTATTTAGTCCCAAAGGTTTAATTATTCAATTTTATTTTGGTTTATTTTGGAAGAAAGAGCCGTTACTAATTAAAACTCATTTTTTCTTGCATTTGGATGCCCAAACTAACTGGTGTATCGGCCCTGTTCCAAACCTGAACTCCTGGGTTCCATTACTCTTAACATGTATGTGTTCCCTGATGGCTTACCCTCCATAAGTCGTTGGTACCAATATCTATCTCAATATGTATATATGAGATTTTGATATTTCTAAGTTACCGATTTGGAAATGGGTTGTAACAATAGCAATAGACCTGTAGGGATTTATTTTTTACGTTTCTAAGTTCGAATAGAAACTGGAATAATTATTTTTCGTGTGTGGACAAAGAGTTTAAGTGTTTGTTTTAGGCATATACCATACATATATTTTATGGTATTTACTAGCATAAGTAAAACTTGTTTGAACAAAACCCTATGGGTTTTGTATCTCCTTCTGGACTGTTAATACTGACTACATTTTTCTTCCCTAGTTAATGTTTCGATTAACGTTTATATGTATCAGATCTTGTAATATTCTTTTACATATTGTTATTACACTCTTGATTTATAGTACACTAAAACTCATTGTAATGTTGATTACTATCCTTGGTAAATACATTGTGATTAAAATATATTTAAATCTCATTTTCGTATTGTTTTCCATTATAACTCTTTGTATCTAATCATTTTTGTATTGTTTTCCATTATAACTCTGTGTATAGGATCCACATTTTATTTAAAATGGGTAATTCTTGTGTGTAGGAATGCATATACAATTTACCAATTTTTTTCATTAAAAACATAGATGATATTCGTTTATATTCTTTTGACTGCTATGAGTTTTTATATATCTGTCTATATGCATAGTACCAATTAATTTCAATATGCATAGTACCAATTAATTTCAACTATTGAGGGTTGAAAAACAAAAACCCTATTTATAGCATATGAATAATAATCGATATATACAATAAACTAGCACAGCTGCGAGTTAGCTGCTGTTGGTGAACGCTGAAAGCCAGGATGAGGTGGAGAATGAGAAATGAAACGCGTTGAAAGCCAGGATGAGGTGGAGAATGAGAAATGAAACGCGCTGATAACTGAGGCAGATAATGAAACTCCGGGACAATTGAAGAATTCCAAAAGTTAATCATTTAAATGTGGCAATCATATGATGTTACTGTAATTTCTTAATATGATTAGGTAAATATTAAAAAGTAAACAGGTTAACTGATGCATATATAAATGCAAAGAAGTTATCAACAATAAATCTGATTCATTGATTTTGGAGGACGGCTAAGAATATGCCAACATCTTCAATGCATAACCATCAGATTAGAATTTAATATTAAAAGATCATTAATTGTGCCCATCTCCAATAGGTATGCGCCGTAACTAGCACAACCATGAGTTAGTGGCTGGTGAACGCCGAAAGCGAGAATGAGGTGGAGAATGAGAAATGAAACGCGCTGATAACTGACGCAGATAATGAAACTCTGGGATAGTTGAAGAATTCCAAAAGTTAATCATTTAAATGTGGCAATCATATGATGTTACAGTAATTTTTTAATATGATTAGGTAAATGTTAAAAAGTAAACAGGTTAATTGATGCATTTATAAATGCAAAGAAGTTATCAACAATAAATTTAATTCATTGATTTTGGAGGACGACTAAGAATATGCCAACATCTTCAATGCATAACCATCAGATTAGAATTTAAGATTAAAAGATCATTAATTGTGCCCATCTCCAATTATGCCTTTCAGCGTAATTACACAATATATAAATGAACAAAAAAATTATTACTGTCTATCTACATTTATTATCTCTATTTCCTATTTCGACATTCTCGTTGCAAATAAATAGAAACACCTGTGTAGAATTTGCACTGAAAAAATGGAGGTGAAAATAATGTGAAGGTCGTTCTTCCTCCCAACCTCAATCCATAACAACCAATACTGCTTGCTCTGAATACCCTTGAGTCTGATCGTTGAACCAAAAGGACTAAGTCTAAGCTTTGATTCCTGCAAAACTTCCTCTTGAGTCTCACACAATGCGATGCTATGGTATTCTTGCTAGTCATGCGAGTTTCCTTCTCAATTCGTGTGAAGTTTTTTTATTCACTTACCTATGTATTTTGGTCATTAATGAGCCACATGCTCACTCAAAATCGCACTTGAGTTTTGACTAGATTTTCTCGGAATGTGTTGCCTTGCGCCACTTGAGTTTGACCCAAGTTCCTACCAGTTGTTCTGTTCTGAAATTCCACTTGTCATTCCTCCTTGTGGGTCATCAATCACTTTTTTAACAACTACCATTAGATTTTCATTTCCTTTTTAAATATTTAAATGTCTTACAATTATTTTGACCACTCTTGGTCAACTTAAATAAATTCAATAGTTCAAATGCATAAATAAATAAAGTATTAGAAAATTAAAAATCCTTGATATTACATTTTAAATAAATCCTTCCAAAAATTTCATGTAAACTTAACGTCTCTATATATTATAACTTTAGGGATTCCATGTAACTAAATATTTCCTCTATATTAATAGTTTTGTAGGTTGATTTCACAAGTATGATGTGTGCTTCCTTAATTAATTTATCAACCAAAACCATAATTTAGTCATTTTTTTTACTACTTCTAGGAAATCCGGTCATAAAATCCACACTTATCACTTACCATTTCCATTATGGAATGGGTAAAGGTTGTAGTAGTCTGAATGGGTGATGATGTTCAACCTTAATTTGTTGACACTGTAAGAATAAACATAGATATTCATATGTTTTTCCTTTCATATTTGACCAATAGAATTCATTTCTTAGCATTGTAATTAATTTCTCGTAACTTGAGTGTCCAAAATATCGTTTCTTATGCAACTCATCGCAAATCAATAGTGTAATTTAATTATATTATGCTATATATAATATTCTTGTATACATTAACATTCCACTATTTGAGAATCTAAAATCATATTATTTTGTTCTTGTTGAATTATGGACAATTTTTAACTTAATATTTTGATATTGTGGGTATTTTTCAGCTGCTAACCTTTGTTAGGATATTTAGAAACTTAGGAGTTAGTTAATATCTACTTGGTCTAATATGTTGTTAGATAAAAGTGCGTTTCTTAGTGTGTTTCTTTAGTATGCATTAGTATGCATTTGTAGTTAGGAAATCCGATGGTCACGATATGTTCCTGACATAGAGTGATCTGACGGTTCATACTCTCATCGATCTTAACAACCATTGATCGGTGGATTAACACCCGATTGGTCCATGATCTCTATTTAAAGAGCATGGAGGGTCATTTGCGGATGATCGATTGTGAGAAAATCTCTTGTAAAATCTCTCTGTAATCTTTTTCTTTGCATTAATAAACTGCTCCAAGTGGCCATGTTGGCTAGGGCCATGGATGTTTCCCCGTAGGGGTTTTACCACATGAAAACACTAGTGTGTTGATATTTGATTTGGTTATGTGAGTGATTACTAAGGGTGTTCATCCTCTGTTGGAGTACCTATGTTTTCGAACATGGTATCATAGCCTGTTTGAAGACACACTCCTATTGTAGATCGAGATCATGAAGCCGAGTTACATCATCTCCATTTTCTGGCATTTTCGTACATTTTTGGGCTGAGAGGACTGTTCCATAGCGTCCGAAACACTTGATTCATTCAGGAACACTTTTCGTTTCACTCGAAAAGGTTTCTGTTTTCCCAAGATACAGCCATTACAATCAAATTGAGAGGTATAAAGCCTGAATATGCATTTTTTTAATTTCTGCAAAGTTTTATTTTGATTTTATTTTGGTTTGTATTTTTTTATTTTTGAGTTGCTACTCTTTTAGATCTGCGTATTATCTTTCCCCCATGCCCTGATCAATCTCAGCAAATCATAAACAGATAGGAAAAGTTGCATCTTCCAGGTAAGCTAACCGAGAGCTAACCCTTGTTGTCATTGAGAAGCGAAATCTTCTTCTTGTGTGAAAAGAGTTTTTTTTAGCACGCTCTCCAAGGCAGTATTCCATAACAACAACAACAACAACAACCCCAATCCTCCTTCTAAACACTACAATATGATTTGCTAGACCATTTGGTTAAAACTTGCCTTATTAAGTAAGAGGTCTTGAGTTCAAGTCTCTCTTTTGCTGCCTTTTTTGAAAAAGTTCATGCTAAAAATTGTAAAGTGCATTTCATTTCAAGTATAAAAGTGAATCACTATAAGTAGCTTTATATTTTATTTTAGAGTTCTTTATTTTGCATGCAACTTTTCTGTTATAAGGTAACTTCATTATAAAAGTGATCCCCACTTCTCTTTATAAAAGTGGGTCACTTCATACAACAGTTTACACTATCACGTGGTTATTTGGTTACCGTTTATGCCTTTTTTTTAAAAGGGCATAACTGTCACATCAGAAGTTTGTTTTCAGTGCCGTTTTTTTTAAAACAACATAACGTTTCGAGATCTTTCCATCTAGATAATTAGTTTCAGATTTTAAATCCACATTATCTGCATATTTAATATGGCTTCTACAAGTAATATCTTGCTTACTAGCAACAACTACCTCCAATGGAAATCCCATATGGAAGATTTATTAAGAAGTAAAGGCCTGTACCGAATTACCTTGGGAAATAAAACAACACCCATTGATGATGATAAGAAATCCAAATGGGATAATAGGAATGACGAAGCACGTGGACTAATCAGAATGTCCATCTCTCCTTATTTAAGGTACCACCTTCAAGGAATTGATGACCCTGAAGAAGCTTGGAACACGATTGAATCTGTGCTTGGTAAACTCAATATTATTCGAGCACAACAATTAGAAAATCAAATACTGACCTTGAGTCCAAGTATTTTTTCTTGCCTTGGAGACTATCTATCTAAGTTAAAAACACTAAGAATTTTATATGATGAATCTAAGATAAAAATGGAGGAAGAGTGTTGCATATATCTTATTCTTTCTAAGTTAGGTAGTGCATATTTTGTGTTTGTATCTACCTTTTATGCCATGAGAGAGGCTCTATGGAAAGCTTATGAAAATTCCACTCTTGAGTCCTTTTGTTCTTCTTTGATTAGAGAGGAAGATTAGCTTGTACAACTTGGAGCGATCAACACTGCAGGTACCTCCAACAAAGCCTTAGTTGTCCAGCTGATCCGAAATCGGATTCAGCAGGCTGTCAGGGCATGAAAAATGCTCAAAAATGAAAGTGCTCGGAATTCGACGAAACCAACACCATTGCGTCCGGCTCGTCTTCCTGATTTCGGTGGTATAATTTTTATGTCAAACGGAGTCCGTATGGAGAAGATATCGCATTCTGTCCGCCAAGCCAAACAGGCAAAATTTTGGATGCTGACTGTACCTGTCCGTATAGTCCATACAGGACACGTGTCAGTCTGTACAGGACACGTGGCACGTTCGTACAGGTGACACATGGCAGTCTCAGGAGATGACACATGGCGGCGTCCGTACAGGACATGTGGCAGCCTCAGGCAGTGACACGTGTCAAGCAGTTTTGGCTTTTTCAGCGTACGGTTGGACCAATCCCGAGGTGACACATGTCACCACTGGAAGGGTGACACGTGGCACAGGATGATGTCATCATCGTACGACGATGATGTGGCAGGATTACGTGGTATATGACGTGGCATACGAAGGATGACGTGGCACGGTGACAAGGCTGTACGGCAGAGCTGACGTGGTAGACATGTGGGTGAATCAGGTGCTGACACGTGGCATCGTTCTGGGCGAATGATAGGGTGCCATGTGGCCCAATCACGGGCTGCCACATGGCACCCCGGTTTTTACCAATGACAGCTATGTAAAAATTGTTTTGGGCCCGGGGGATTTGAACCCCGGACCTCTCCTCCATGCTACGACTTCGTAACAGGGCTCCAACCATTGGACCACCGGGCATTGCTTGTTATATGGGTGGCATATAATGTATATATGTTGGTTTATGTGTTAAGCGTGGGGGGGTCGGGCCGGGGCTTGGCCCCGACCCCCGGTCCTGTGTTATGTCATATGACCCGCGGTATTTGTATTTGGCGCGCGGGACTTTTAAACTTGACCGTAACCATATGTAACGGTTCCATTTGTTTGTAATGTGACCGAGTTATAGCCGATGGTTGGTGTGGTTTGTTTATGCGCTGGGTTGTTAACCGTTAAGCCCACGGTCCTATTTATACCATGTGACCAATGTTAAAGCATGGGAAAAGGGTTAAGGCCAACGCTTAGCCCTTTGGGCTAAGCGCTTGGCCATATTAACTTTCATGTGACCATATAGAAGGGGGCGCGCCCAGAGAAGGGGGCTAAAGCCCATATTAAAACTAAAATATGGTTTTGAAGTGGTTTTTCTAACCAACTTTGGGTTTTAATTGTTAATTAGAGCCTTTTTATTGTAATTAATCCATTTTTAAGGGTTATTGGGCTTTTTAAAAGCCTAATTCTTGGGAGGAAGTTGGAGATTGCAACCAACTTTCCCCTTATTTAACCAAGGCTATGTTGGGAGAATTTAGTCAGAGTTTGAACCCTTTGGAGAGATTTTGGATGGTTTTGGAGAGCAGAGATGCTGAGGCAAAGCCAGGTCTAAGCCAGTTTGAGGCAAGGAAGCTGTTGAGGTAGAGATGCTGTCGGACGATTTCTGAGGGTTCGGTATATCCGTTTCAGGTGCCGTAAGTTGTGCAAGATTCTAGAGATCATGGAGAACAAGACCAGATCAGTCTAGGAGCCAATCGACAATGTAAAGATGTACTAATAAGCTTTCGAAAAGAAATCAAGAAGCCTCCCTCACAGAGAAAAGGCCCGGAGATGTAGACAAAGTTGCCGAACTCCGTTATCAAACTT
>JZKD02S1236129.1:47572-76674 GCA_000966675.3 Picea glauca | reverse complement strand
TCATTTGCTTTTCTCTCTCTTTCATTAAGTTTCCCAATGGTTAATGAATGCATGCAATTAAAAACTCAACCATAGTCATTCAAAAAATCCTGACGGATCACCAGCAGAAAGATAAACCCAAGTATCCGAAGAAGAAACATCCTCGCTACAACAACAAACAACATAAGGGTCACAAACCCGCCCAGACAACTTCAACTCCTAATGGTGACAAAGGAGAAAAATAAAAAAATAAGAATACTAATAGACATTGCATCTTTTATGATAAATATGGTCATTATGAGTACAAACGTTTCAAGAAGATGGCAACCTTAGAATCAATGATGAAGAAGCACAACATCAGTATTGATTCTTCTTCTTCTCATGGACATGCACTTTCTGCTTCTAGTTTCTCTTTCAACACACCTTCTACTACTACTTCTTCTTCTGATGAGTGGCTTATTGATTTAGGAGAATATTATCATATGTCTAAGGATAAAACCATATTTTCTACTCTAAATGAATGTAACATCAAGAAAATATTTGTTGGTGATGATAGATCTCTTAGTGTTGTAGGATGTGGAATAGTTCAAGTAGAAAATGATCATTTCAATGATGTATTATGTGTTCCAAATATTTCTTGTAACATTCGATCAGTATATCAAATCACTCATTCAGGTGAAGGTAAAAACATAGAGTTTTCATCTCACCAAGTTGTAATCAAGGATCTAAATGATCCTAAGCATGTTCTTGCAACTGGAATTGTTGATGATATTACCAGGTTGTACAAATTTGACAACTTTGGGTCATCAACCTTTTCATCAGTTTTTGTTGCTCATAGCGATGACTTGAGGAAACTTTGGCATGAGCGTTTTGGTCATCTAAACTATCGCTCATTGCAACAACTATGTAATCAACAGATGCTGACTGATCTTCCTATTGTTTCATGAAGAGATGGTGTTTGTGCCAGTTGTGTTCTCAGCAAACATCATCAGGACATTTTTGGCAAACGTGCCTCTTGTCATGCCTCGAGTCCTTTTCCGCTTGTTCATAATGATTTGTGTGGTCCACTTTCTTATCCTTCTTTTTCTGGGTGCAAGTATTTCTTAACTTTCATTGATGACTTTTCCAAACATAATTGGGTTTACTTCTTAAACCTCAAGAGTGAAGTTTTTGACAAGTTTTTAGCCTACAAGGCCATTGTAGAAAAACAATCTGGACATCAAATTCAAGGGTTAAGAACAGATAATGGAGCTGAATATGTGAACAATAATTTTACAAGCTACTGCACTACACAGGGAATCCAAATGCAACACATTGTTCCATATACACCAAAACAAAATGGTGTTGCTGAGAGAAAAAACTGCACATTAAAAAAAAAGGCTAATTGTATGATCCAATCTAAGGGATTAAGTCTAAAGTATTGGGCGGAAGACATCAACTGTGAAAATTACATAGTAAATCACACTCCCACAAAGGATCTTAAAAATATAACATCGGAAGAATCTTGGACTAAAATTAAACTAGATGTAAGTCACCTCTGTGTATTTCGCAGTATAGCATGGCCTCACATTCCTGATGAGAAAAGGAAAGCATTGTAGCCTAAAAGTGAGAAGTGTATATTTGTTGGTTATTCTGAATATGTCAAAGGTTACGAAATCCTTCAATCACATTGGAATGAAATTATTATTAGAAGAGATGTTAAATTTGATGAAAATCTCTTGGCATGCAAGCCTAATTCGGTGATTGTGCCTTCTTCAGCGTGTGAGCCATCTTTGACATTTGTGCCTTCTTATGATATGGTTTATTCTTTAGATGATGACAGTGAGGATGCAAATCCACCTCCGCCTACTCACCATCCTCCAGATGAGTCATTTGAACCTGAACCTGCTCCACCGCTTCCTAGATGGGTCTGTTCAACACAAGAAGTAGCTGGTAATCTTGTCAGTGATCCTTCAGATCAGCATCAGACACATTCACAGTTCTATAGAGCCTCTTCTCTTTTGGATCAAGCTTCAGAAACTCATGATCCAAAGACATTTGCAGAAGCTTCAGGTCATCCAGATTGGGATACAACAATGAATGAAGAGTATCGTTCTTTAATGGAAAATGATAGTTGGGATCTTGTACCTCTTCAAAAAGGATGAAAACTTGTTAGATGCAAATGGGTCTACAGAACTAAGTATGCATCAGATGGAATTGTTGAAAGACACAAGGCTCGGTTAGTTGCCAAAGGATTTTCCCAAGTTGAAGGAATTGACTATAATGAAACCTTTGTCCCTGTAGCAAAAATATATTCCATTTGCCTTGTTCTTGCCCTTGTTGCCTCACATAAATGGGAGGTCCATCAGATGGATGTTAAATCCACCTTCTTGCATGGAGATTTGAAAGAAGAAATCTACATGGAAGAACCTCCTGGCTATGTCCAGAATGACTCTAGCCTTGTTTGTTGCCTCAAGAAATCTCTTTATGGTCTCAAGCAAGCTCCTCGAGCTTGGTATGCCAAAATGGATAGATTTTTTATTGCCACTGGATTCTCTAGATGTCATTCTGATCCTAATGTCTATACCAAGAAAGTAGGAATCCATCTCATAATCCTTTTCCTTTATGTTGATGACCTTATCCTTATTGGTAGTGACTCAAAACTTTTAAACCATGTGAAAACCAACTTTAAGAAGAAATTTGAAATGACAAACTTAGGCTTTTTGCACTATTTCCTTGGCCTCCAAGTTTTGCAAACCAATGAAGGAATTTTTCTTTCCCAGTCTAAGTATTCTTTTGACCTTCTTCATCGCTTTCACATGGACAATTGTAAACCAACCCCTTCTCCCTTCCAGTCTGGAGTCAAGCTTTCTACCACCTGTACTTCTCTTGAAGTTGATGCCACCCTATACCATCAATTAGTTGGTAGCCTCTTATACTTGACTCATACCCGTCCTGATCTTTCCTTTGTTATTGGTCTTATTTCCTGATATATGTAAAGACCCCATGAAATCCATTAGAAAGAAGCTAAACGAATACTTCTCTATGTTCGTGGTACAGTTCTGTTCGAGATACATTACAATTTAGGGGGGACTCCTTTATTGGTTGGTTTCACTGATTCAAATTGGACCGGCAACCCTGATGATCCGAAGTCTACTACAAGTTATGTTTTCAACCTCAGTTTAGGACCTGTCACTTGGGCCTATAAGAAACAACAGGCTATTGCAGTTGTTTTAGCAGAAGCAGAGTAACGAGCAACAGTAAATGCAAGTGAGGAAGCCCTGTGGATTGGACAAATCCTTTCAGAGTTTGGATTCCAACACCAACATATGACCAGCCTTTGGTGTGACAATCAGAGTGCCATCAAGCTCGCCAAATACCCAGTTCAACATTAGTGTAGCAAGCACATCGAGCTCCACATGCACTTCATCAGAAAGTTCATTCATGATCAAGTTATTGAAGTGCTATTTTTCCCTATAGAATATCAAGTTGCAGACATTTTCACAAAGTCTCTTATAGAAGCGAAGTTTTCCAAACTTCACTCTATGTTAGGAGTTCATGAAGTTTTAATTAAGGGGGGATAGGATCTAATGCCTCCTTCCTTCTCCTATTGTGTCACTATTGTAAATCCTTCAATCCTATCCCAAGTTGTTCTTAAGGGGGGATGTTAGGATATTTAGACACATAGGAGTTAGTTAAGATCTACTTGGTCTAATATGTCGTTAGGTAAAAGTGTGTTTCTTAGTGTATTTCTTTAGTATGCATTTGTAGTTAGGAAATCCAACGGTCATAATATGTTCCTGACATAGAGTGATCTGACAGTTCATACTCTCCACGATCTTAATGACCCTTGATCTATGGCATAACACCTAATTGGTCCATGATCTTATTTAAAGAGCATGGAGGGTCATTTTTCGATGATCGATTGTGAGAAAATCTCTTGTAAAATCTGTCTATAATCTTTTTCTTTGCATTAATAAACTACTCCAAGTGGTCGCGTTGGCTGGGGCCATGGATGTTTCATCGTAGGGGTTTTACCATGTGAAAACATCAATGTGTTGATATTTTATCTGGTTATGTGAGTGATTATTGAAGGTGTTCTTCCTCTGTTGGAATACATGTGTTGTCTAACAAACTTACCCTTTCTTCTAAATTTGTTTCATAGTTACTTCTAGTAACTGTATAAATAAGGTTTTCATGTCTACCTAATGCATTTGCCACTTTGTTTTCCTTTCTCTTAATGTGTTTTATCTCAAAATCATACTCGCTTAATAAAGTTAGCCACCTTTCTTGCCGACCATTTTTTTTTATTTTTATCAAACAAATATTTTAATGCGACGTTCTCTATCAACAATAAGAATTTTTGACCTACTAGATAATGGTACCACATTTTTAATGCATGTATTATTGCAGCGAATTCCTAGTCACGTGTCACATAATTTTCTTCATTTTTATTTAGTTTCTGAGATTCATAACCTATTACCTGGTTTTGTTGGATTAACACTTCTCCAACCCCTTTCCGGAGAGAATCCATACATAATACAAAGTATTTATATAGGTATGCCAATTTTAATATAGGAGATGTAGTTAGGAGTTGTTTTAATTTTTTAAAACTCTCTTGACATTTATCAGATAAAATTAGTTCCTTTCTTTTGCAATGATGTTAAAGGATATGAAATATTAAAAAACTCTTCTATAAACTTTAGATAATAGCCCGCTATACCTATAAAGTATCTTATGTCTAAAACACCCTTAGGTTTAGGACAATTTATTATAGCCTTTATTTTACCTGGGTCAACTGCTATACCTTGTTTAAAAATTACATGTCCGAGATACTTGATTTGGTCTTTGTAAAACTCACACTTACTTGATTTTGTATATAATTTATGTTCTCTTAGTATAGATGAAATACTATTCTTAAATGTTTTTCATGCTCTTTTTCATCCTTTGAATAGATGAGTATATCATCTATAAATATGATCTCAAACTTATCTAGACAGTTACTCAAAATATTATTCATTAAGCACATGAATGAGGATGGGGCATTAGTCAGCCAAAAATGTATTACGACAAACTTGTAATGTTTAAATGTTGTCTTATAAATATCCTCATCCTTTATCCTAAATTGATGATAACTAGAACATAAATCAGTCTTAGAAACTATTGTAGCTCCATGTACTTGATGAAATATATTATCCATAGGAGGTAATGGATATCTATTTTTAATAATCATTTTATTGAGTTTTATATAATCAAAACAGATCCTCTATGCCCCATCTTTCTTTCTAACAAAAAGTATTGCTTCCCCCCATGGAGACATATATTATTTATCTAACAAGTATTGCATTTGAATTTTTAGTTCATTTAACTCTAGGATATTCATCCTATAAGAAGCGTTTGGATTAGGTACTGCTCGAGGTATGAGTTCTATGGAGAAATCAATTTCTCCCCTAGGAGGTAGTTTGTGAATATCCTAATATACATCTTGAAATTTATGCAATACTTGAAAGTTATATAACTAATTATTACTTTCCTCTTTTTCCTTATACTTTATGTGTACAACACGTAGTTTAGGCCCTTTTCAAATGCATATTTTAACTTGTAAGGCTATTATTTCTCTAATACTAAAAATTCTTGATACTCCTTTAATGTTTATAATGTTACCTCTGTCATCTGCACATGTAAATGTTTTATTGTAACAATCTAATACCACCTTAAAGCTTTCCAGCCAATCCATATTGGTTAGCACATCATAAGATCTTAATGGTAATATGTTTAAGTCTATCTGTGTTCTTAATTCATTCATACCAAGTTCATAGTTTTTAATAACATATGTAATTCTCCTTTTAGTTCATGTAGCTAACTATTCTAATCAAGAATTTTCAAACCTTTTGTTATGTCACTTATATATATATATATATATATATATATATATATATATATACAACTCTTGCTGAAGTATAACTTAAAATAGCACCTAGATCAATTAAAACAATAACTACTTGATTATGTATCATACCTTCAATTTTTACCATTGAAGTCTGATGATCTTCCTGTCGATTTTACAAGGTTGCGCTTATTTTTGGTGTATACCTTGCCATCTCACCAATTTTAGTTGCTTCCTATATTGTTTTCACATTATTATTACCCTTCTTCCTGACAGGACAATATTTATAGTAATGTGGATCATTGCATTCCAAACATTTTACTCTTTCTTTTTGGGATGTTTATTTATTGAAGAAGGTTTTTGGTTTGGTATCCTTATTTTCAGGATGACTGAAAGTTTTAGTAGCTATAAACTTATTACCTACTTGAAATATTTTATCAAAATTTCTATTAGAGTAACCTCTTCCTTTCTTCTTAGGGTTAACCTCTCAACCTTTCTCCCATTCCAATTCTTAGAATTTTCATTTCTATTCTTATAATGCTCAAAATAGAGTTTATCTTTCCTCATGGTTTCTTCCAAAGCTTTTAGGTTATCAAACTCTATTCGATCTTTATAATAACTAGGTAGGAAACTAAAAAATAACTGTTTTTTGGGTTTTTCATCAACAATGTAAGGCACATAACGCAACAAACTCATAAAATTACTACATAAACATTTCATCGTAATATTTCTCAGTTTTAGTTCATAGAAATCCTTAGATTTGCCCTCATAATACTGTTTAGACATGTAGTGATTCTCAAAATATCTCTTAAAGGTTTTCCAGGTAATTTTCCTTTCCTTAACACTTTTTACTCTTTTTATATCCTTCCACCATATATCTTCTTTTTCTGTCTGATTATAGATAGCCATCTAGGATTTAATCTCACTTGAGTAGTTGTAAATTTGAAAGTATTTCTTCATACCGGATAGCAATGCCTCTGCTTCCACACCAGTCTCCACTTCTCCATTGAAGGTTGGTGGTTTAATATTATTATATTATCCTAGGAATTCATCATGTTGTTTGGGTTTCTTTTTGGTTCTTTGTTTAGGACTAGAGCTAATTTCAATAGACATTCTAGTCTCTTTCGTATCCTTATATACTGACTCTGTCTCAGATTTAGGATACTCCAATTTTCTTTTTTTCTTCTTCGGTTGGGCTATCTTAGATATGCTAGAATTCTACCCCTTATTTTTATCAATATTTTGAGTGCATAATTTTTTCTGGAAAAATTGCATTTAGTTCCTCCCAAGTCTTTAGAATTATTTCACTATCTCCTCTCACAATTTTTAGTTCTTCTTTCAAATATGTTACTATCTTTATAAATTATGAATGTCTATCATTATTCAGATCCACCCAGAGATGTCCATCACCTAAATTCCCTTGTTCTAGATTCTCTTGATGAGGTTTTTCTCCCTGAGGCTCAGGTACATCTATCATTTTTCTGCAAAATCAAATTATATTTCTTCCTAGAGGTAAAAAGAAAGTCAAGAGAATTTACATGTTATATTTTTCTATGATAAATCCCAAAAAAGGCCAATTGTTGTAACCTACATATCTGATACCATTATGTCACACAACTTAAATTCCATTTGTACCTTGTCATAATCATAATTTTCACATATAAGTATATTAACTTATTTTATTCCTACCTTTGTGTCTTTCTATGTTTCCCCTTATGATATAGTGGTCTCACTATTCTTTCATTGTATTTTTTATAACATTAAACCCATAGAGACTAAATACTTACACATAATGTTGTTTATAACTTCGCATAGCTTGTAATATAATATTATATTATAACAATGGAACAACTCTATATTCAACAATAAAGTTATTCACTATATGTAACATCCCGCTCTTATGCACTGAGTGAACTTATTCTTTGAGGACACTTGTTCGCAAGTGATCCATATTTTATGCTATTAAAATATTGATTTTGATTATGAAGAGTTATGGGTTGATGACATGTTGTTTTACTGCATTGACATAGACAGGTTCTATTGACTTGGTTTTATTGAGGGTGCAGGATCCTGGACCTCGAGGATGAAAAGGCATCGATGGAACCCCTTGGACTTTGGATCGAGTCGGCGAGTGTACCATTGGGGTTTGATTGTTTTATATGTGATATTAGTGCATATGATTAGATGATATGATATGGATATATTCTGACATGATTCGTTGATGATGCAGGCTAACGATAGAATATCGACCAGACTCACATGTGGCTTAAAGGGGTCACGCACGACTACCAGAGGGGTTGAGGGAGAGGTGTGGACAATAGCCCTGCCACATCCTACTAGCACTCTCGTCGTGGCTCGAATTGTAGCTTAATAGTTACATAGTTCGAGAGGACCCACGATGTTGTGAGGGAAGACTATGACAGTCACTCACGATGATTCTAAGGGGCACTCAATAAGGTGGGGGCCTTATTCCTTAAAGGCCCTTAGTCTCCCACAAGTTCACCTGGTAGAGTATTGACTATAGGGGTTTTTGATGTCTAGAAAGTCAGTCAAGAGATGAGTGGCATCCTTGGAGCACGTGGTGTGTACTGAAGGGCACGTCACGCAAGGGAAACAAATGAGGTGAGTGGCACCCTTGGAGCACGTGGTGCGTTCTGAAGGGCATGTCATGCAAGGGAAACAGATGAGGTGAGTGGCACCCTTGGAGCTAGTGTGTCCTGAAGGGCACGTCGCATTATCAATGATAAATAAATGAACCCAAATGGCCTTAGGACTAATAACGAGATAAGAATTTTTAAAACAAGCACCCTAATAAAATGTCTCCCAGAAAATTTAAAGTCTAGTTCTAAATTATAGTAGTGGCAAAAGTTTCTATAAACTTTTAACAACAAAAAAAAAGGAAAAAAAAAGAATATATAAATATATATATATATATATTTATAAAAATAAAAATAAAGTAAATAATTTAAAAAGAAAAGGTAAGGGGGGGAAGAGAAAAAGGTAACTTCCACACCTACCATGTTGAGTTCTAAATAAAAAGGGGAAAGAGGAAATCTAAAATAATTAGGAAACTAGGAAAAAGAGGGAAACATAAAAAGAAAAGGGAAACACAAGGGAAAAAGAAGGAAGTCAAACTTAGTAAGGTATCTACCATTTAATAACTTTCTAATTTTAAACTAAACTAGCAAATTAATAGTGGGGAAAGTCATTAAAAATTGTAAGAGAATTTGGGGAGACCTAGGAGCGAATCTAGGAGTGAATCTAGGTGGGTGAGGGAAATAAGGGTAATTAATTAATTAAAGAAATTAATTTATGGAGGAATGAAGGGGATGGGTAACACTTGTACGGGGAGGAATTTTTAGGAATTAATTTTTAAACATTAATTTAAATGGGATTTTGGGAAGGTAAAGGGGTTCAAAACTCTATATAATGGAGGGAGGAGAAGGATGGAGGGGTTATTTTGTTTTGAGTAACGTTACACTGTAGAAATATCAAATTGACTGACTTAGCTTGTGGGAGTTGGGATACCCATCTCAGTGAGGAGTGCTAGCTCCGCTTTGAAAGGAAATCTAGGATCTAGCTGATTCTCTGGTTAGCGTGTGTTGCCCCTTTGCGGCTTGGGGGGCTAAGGGGGAAGAAGAGTACCCCTAGCATTGGCTGGGAGGTACCGGTGAAGTCTCGTCGGTTGGCAAGCATGAGTTGCATGGAGCACATAGTACTTCAACTCAAAGCAGGCGATCAAGAAATGATATGCTTTCTTTATTTTGTATGGTAGATTGTTGTAGGATTTATGCTTGAGATCTTCTTGTTTAATTGGGTAAGTATATTGATTGTCTAGATTGTTGACTGAATTTTGTATAGCCTAGCTAGATGATTGATTGAATCCCATGGCCTTCGTTTCCTCACATGTCATGACCGTCTTGTGGTGTATTTATTGTGACCAGTGTGGTTGTTTTCCTTTCATCAGTAGCTCATCAGTCCTTGCCTGAGCAGTCGGCCAAGAGCCTGATCTACGGTCATCGCTTCGATGTTAATAAACCTATGGATCTCAACACCCTGCTTTTATGTGCAAGGATGATGAGCGAAGGACGAACCTATCAGCCATCTACCTCCATTGTTGTCCTTGGCTAATTGGATCCTTTCGGTTCTCTTACTGTTGTCTGCATTTTGTATTGGTATTCTGGAAATGGAAAAACTAATTGATTCTTGTCTTTATTTTGTATTGGTATTCCGGAAATGGAAAAACAAATTGATTCTTGTCTTTATTTTTGTATTGGTATTCTGGCAATGGAAAAACGAATTAATTTGTGTTTGCATTTTGTATTGGTATTCTGGCAATGAAAAAATGGATTGATTCATGTTTGGATTTTGTATTGGTATTCTTGCAATGGAAAAACGAATTGATTAGTGTCTGCATTTTGTATTGGTATTTGGCAATGGAAAAACAAATTGATTCATGTCTGCATTTTGTATTGGTATGCGGGAAATGGAAAAATGAATTGATTCATGTCTTCATTTTGTATTGGTATCCTAGAAATGGAAAAATGTTTTTTCTTTTAAAAGTTGCCAGAGATTGCCATTTAAAATGCCCACGTTTTTGCTTTCAAATGAGACAAAGATTTTCATTTAAAATTTCCCACGTTTTTGCTTTCAAATGAGACTGAGTTTGTTCTTTTAAATGCCCATGTTTTTGCCTTCAAATGAGACTGAGATTGATTTTTTAATTGCCCACATTTTTGCTTTCAGATGAGACTGAGTTTGTTGTTTTAAATGCCCACGTTTTTTCTTTCAAATGAGACAAAGTTTGTTGTTTTAAATGCCCATGTTTTTGCATTCAAATGAGACTGAGATTGTCGTTTTAAATTCCCACATTTTTTCTTTCAAAAGATGGACTGAGTTGTTTTTAAATGCCCACGAATTGCCATTAAATGGTAGCCTTTTCTTTCTGAGGTATGGCAAAACGATTCACCATTAACTGTGACTGCGTTTTTCTACTGGTGTGACCACGCTTTTCCCCCTTTAAATGGTTGACTGCGATTGCTGGATTGGACACCATTTTGCCTTAAATGTTGCCTGCATTTTACTGTTAACTGCCATGTTAATTGCAATATTAAATGCTATATTAATGCAATATTAATTGCTAGGATAGTTTGCTACAGTGATTTAATGGGCAACAGATTCCTTCTTAAGGATATGTTGATTGTGTTGTTACGGTTATATTAATTGCCTTGTTACTATTATATTGATTGTTACTATTACATTAATTACCTTTTTGTTGCTTTACTAATCGTTATGTTAATTAAAACATTAATCACATTGTCATTTCTATATTACTCGTTATGATAATAGTTATGTAAATCACCTTGTTATTGTTGAATTAACTGTAATGTTAATTTCTACGTCAACTACCTTGTTTTTCTATAATAATTGTCATGTAACTGCGATGTTGTTGCCTTGTTAGATTGCTAAAACAACATTAATAGTTGGTAGTTTCCTTCTCAATATTAATGACAACTAGTATTGTTAGTTTGGTCAATATAGTAGTCTAGATGTTGAGATTAATTGCTCATAAGTGTTTTAATGGGATCAGTCTACTTTAAGATTGTAAATGTTGTTATTTAAGTTAATGTCTAGTTGGATGGTGAATTTGGATTAACATAGACTTGGCTAATTAGGTTATGTTAAAGATTAAAATTTGATTGGTAAGTAAGGAATGGATTGAAAATTTTAGACTAGCTAGATTGAATTTTAATTCAGGATAGAGGGCATTTATAATTATGGTTTTAGCATTGACCACTTAGATTTGCAAAATTAGTTCTATTAACGTTTATTTAGCGAACACATTATTGTCTAATTTTAACTTCACGTGCCCCATTAGAATGGAACCCTTGTTAAAATTTAATGTAATCATAGATTGTTAGACTAGGTGATTGGTGGGTGCAGGGAAGATGTCGTGTGGGCTAGCACCACCCCTTGTCTACGTCCTCTTGTGTCTCATCAACCTTTGTGTGGGGTAGGTATAGTATCCCAATCAATATTCGTTTCCTAGTGCGTCAGAGTTTTCTTGAGTCTTGGTCCCTTTTGTTTTGCGCCACGGTTATTGACGTGCCTCTCATCTAGGGATAGCATGGTCCCTGATGAGGGGAGCATGACACACCCTATGGGTTAGGGAGAATGATATCTTGGTCGGAGTCAGTGCCTACCATGTGAGTGTGGTTGAGGGTCGTATGTTTTCTTGGGTGCATGCATTGGTTCATGCGCCTTGAGGTTATAGTCTTGTTTTTCAACGTTGTTATGTCAGGAAGGGTAAGTGGTCCCTTATCTTGTAGGCGTGTATTGTTTTGTCAGGCGGTTAGTCATTAACTATGGTTATTTTGTGCCTGTTTTTCCTGGTTGCCCTTGTGTGTGTGCATGGTGTCGTAGTTGCATGTTCCGTGAGTTCTGTGCTTTTTTTCGTTGTCTGTGGTGTGGTCAAACTTTTGTCATCATTGCCTTCTTTCCCCATAATTCTTAAAAACAACAAAAAAAAAAAATTGGCTTCACCCATGGCCGTAATAGTGGGGTTGTTACATGTGGTATCAGAGCGGGGTTCAACCCGCGACCTAGGATCACTACAACTTTCGTTGATATTATTTGATTATGATGTTGCTAATTAAGTTGACTTGTATTCGTGCAGTTAATCATGGTTAGAGGACGTCACAGAGGTAGATGACAGGATGCTAGGGGAGGAGGTACGATGCCTCTAGTAACATCCACTCCTGAGGGGTCTAACCGCGAGGGAGATGAACAGGTTATCGGGCAGGAGCAGATAACAGTGGGTGATGTGGCTGGATTGATGAGATATTTTTAGTGCATGTTTGAGGCACTGATCAACCATTTCGACAGAGATGAGGCCAGAGCGTCGGCACCCCATGAGGGTCCACCAAGCACTCCAGTCGGTACTAGTAGCATTCACTGCCAACTCGAGAAGATTAAATTGCCTGAGTTCTTTGGTGCCCTAGAGGATGCAACCGTCAAGGCATGGTTGGAGAATATGGCAATGTGCTTTGCACTTCGTGACTATACCTCCAACATGACAGTCCGCATGGAGGTATTTCAACTGAAGGGGAGCGCTCCTCTATGGTGGAAGATGGTCCTACCATAAATGAACATGGTCGTCGAAGAAGTGTCTTGGGAACTATTCGAGGAGCACTTCTAAGAGAGGTACCTATCATAGGAATTCATTGAGCTTCAACTCAATGAGTTCAACGCTTTACAATAGGGCGATCATACGGTGCCCAAGTATAAGGCCAATTTTATGGAGCTACTCTAGTATGCTCTGCATCTTAACACATGTAAACTCAAGGTCAACAGGTTCATGTTCGACCTTAATGGTATAATATGTGCAAAGGTTAGGATTCTCATCCCTCAAACCTTGCATGATGTCATCCAGAAGGCCCTCATAGCAGAGGAGGATCTTATCAATGGGGGTCAGAGAATGAATCCATTGAGAACGACAAGGCAGGTGTCATCCAGTGCACAGCAGCACCAGAAACCAGCTAGACATACGCCCAGATATCATAGCTTCCAGAGAGGACCCACTTTCACTATACCTCAGCAACCGACGCCTCAGTAGTGGACACCTTATTAGGGACCACAACATCAACAACAACGTCGATCGCAGTAGCAGCAGTTTAGGCCTATTCAACAGAACATACCAGGATTCAAGTCTAGTGGGCCGTCATCTTCTACTTCGAGTACCAAAACTACTAGACCCAAGAAGGGTTGTTGGACGTGTGGGGAGTCAGACTACAAGTGCGACTTCCCTTTGGAGAGGACTAGAGCCTTTGGATCAGCCAGACCCACTACTGTGTGAGATTTGGGCAAGGCTCATAAGATTGATGCAGTGGTGAATAACCGCCAAGAAGAGCATCAGTCAACTGTTCTTGAGATGACAGGTACCGTCGTTGACCAGGCCCTTAGTATTTTGATAGATCTTGGTGCTACCGAGAGTTTCATTTCTGGTGCAACGCTAAAGAGGATTAAGGTAAAGGAAGTCGAACATGATGAGTTTAACTTCGTATAGATGGCTTCAATAGACAAACAAAAGGTTGGAGGAAATGTTACGAGTTGTATCCTTAACCTGGGAGAGTTTGTCACCAGGGCAAACCTGTATGTCATGAGCTTAGGATCTTATGACATCGTAATTGGTATGGACTAGTTGGAATCGCATGAGGCAATACTCAAATGTAAGATGAAATGGTTGATCTCGGTCGATGACGAGGAATAGAGACGTGTGATTGTAGGATGGAACCAGGGATTTTCCCTGAGGTTTATCTCTTCCTTGCAACTTTGGAAGAGCATGCTCAAGGGACGTAAGCTTTATGCAATCCTTGCACTAAACAAGAAGGGAGTAGCGAAAGGTCTAGAACACCTTCCTATGGTGAGAGAGTTTGCAGATGTACTTCTGGAAGAGTTACCTGGGATGCCTCTGGAGATGGAATTGGAGTTTACTATAGACCTAAAATAGGGAACTTAAACAATATCTAGAGCACCTTATCATATGTCAACCCCAGACTTACAAGAGTTGAGAATGCAATTGAAGGAATTGTTGGACCTGGGATTGATACGTCCAAGTGTGTCACTGTGGGGTGCGCCTGTTACTTTCATATGAAAGAAGGATGGGTCATGGAGGCTCTACATTGACTACCGTCAATTGAACAAGGCCATTATCAAGAATCAATATCTGTTTTCGAGGATTGATGATCTGTTCGATTAGAGGAAGGGTGTGACGATGTGCTCAAAGACTAATTTGTGATCAAGGTATCACCAGTTATGGATCAAGGAGGATGATGTGCCTAAGACCACCTTTAAGAAGAGATTTGGACATTACTAGTTTATTGTTTTACCGTTTGGACTGACAAATTCCCCAGGGGTATTTATGAGTTTGATGAACAGGGTGTTCTGCGACTACTTGGACAAGTTCATCCAAGTATTCATTGATGATATTTTGATTTAATCTCGGACGATGAAGGAGCATGAAAATCACTTATGCTTGGTACTATAGTGTTTGCGAGAGAAAAAATTGTATGGGAAGTTGTCCAAATGCTCATTTTATCAATCGAAGATTCACTACTTAGGGCATGTCATCTCCAAGGAAGGTATCGTCATGGATCCAGCCAAGGTTGAGGCTATTATGGAATGGCCTATGCCGACGAATGTCCCGGAAGTGCGTAGCTTCATGGGTTTAGTAGGATACTATAGACGGGTTGTTGAGGGATTTTCAAAGATAGAAAATATGATCACGAAATTGAAAAAGAAAAACAAGAAGTTTTTTTTAACCGAGAAATACGCGGAAGCATATCGCAGGCTCAAGGAGTTGTTAACAACAACACCGATACTAAAGGTCCCTGACATGGATGCAGACTTCTTGGTATGCACTGACACATCCAAGGAAGGCTTAGGTCGAGTCTTGATGCCAGATGGACAAGTGATCTCCTACATCTCGAGGAAACTGAGAAGGCATGAGGAGAACTATGCGACGCACGATTTGGAGTTATTAGCCATAGTTTATGCCTTGAAGGTTTGGAGACACTACCTTGCTGGATGAAAATTTTAACTAAAGACTGACCACTATGGACTACAACACATATTTACACAAAGCAACTTGAACGCGCTACAACGGCGTTGGTCAAAATTTCTTAGTGAGTACAACTTTGAGATTACTTACATAAAAGGAACAATGAACCAAGTGGCAGATGCATTGACTTGGAGACCACACATCTTTTTGGTGTTGCCTCTTCATACTAATCTACATGAAAATATTCTAACTTTACAGCGTGACGATGACTGGTACAAAGAGGTCGAGGGTTTTATCAAACAAAACATGATGATGGTACCAAGATTTGAAGGATTTACGTTTGATGATGATGGTTTATTGAGGTTTAAAAATCGGATTTACGTACCAACGAACAACGAGTTGAGGAGCTTGATCTTAATAAAGGCTCATAGAGAAGTTTACATGGCTCACCCGGGAGTCATGAAGATGAGGGAAGACCTTAAACCCTTATTCTTCTGGAAGGGAATGAAGGCAGACATAGTCAACTATGTGGCCAGATGTCTAGAATGTCAGTAGGTAAAGGATGAACATAGGCACCTAGCAGGATTACTACATCCACACACTATTCTAGAATCGAAATGGGAAGTTATTTCAATGGATTTTATTGTTGGATTGCCATTGATGGCAAGGAGACACGACTTGATTTTTGTATTAGTAGACACTCTTATGAAGAGTTCTCACTTTATTTTTGTGTGTACGACGTATCAGGCACCTGACATAGATAGACTTTTCATTGGTGATATTGTGAGGCTGCATGGCGTACATAAGAGGATTATATCCGATCACGGATCGGTGTTTACTGGACAATTTTGGACAAGTTTCCAAGAGGTATTGGGAATGCAACTTAATTTCAGTACGATGTATTACCCGGAGACTGACGGGAAGACCGAACGAATGAACAATACCTTGGAGGACATGTTGTGCATGTACGTGATGGACCAACAAAAGAGTCGAGAAAAATTCTTGCCACTAGTGGAATTCTCTTATAACAACAGTTAGCAAAGCACAATTAAGATGGTGTCTTTTGAGTTTCTTTACGGATGACCATGTCGAACACCTTTGATTTGGGATCAAGTTGAAGATAGGGTCCTGGTGGGAATAGAAGCGATCCAAGAAATGGAAGAGAAAATGAAAACAATAAGACAAAGGATTAAAGAAGCACGGGATCAACATAAGAGTTATGTCGATGCGCACCATGTTGACCATAGTTACGAGGTTGGCGATCGAGTCTTCTTGTGGGTTAAATTGCATAAGACTTCGATCATGTTTGGAAAGGGAGATAAAATCTCCACTAGGTTCATGGGACCTTTCGAGATTGTGGAGAGAAAGGGGCTTGTGGCCTATCGACTAGCCTTGCCTGATTCTTTGAGGAGTATGCACGATGTTTTTCATGTATCTGTTTTGAGACATTATATTAGTGATCCTACACATGTTCTTGACATGAGTTCCTTGCAGGTATCGAATGAGGGGGCGCTCACGGCTGAGCCGATCCACATACTAGATCATCACATTCGACAGCTATGGTGTCGAACGGTAGAGCAGGTCAAGGTCCAGTGGCATAGCTATAGTCTGCACTCAGTGACTTGGGAAGATGCATATGATATGCACCAACAGTTTCCATTTTTGTTTGATAGATAGACTTATGATACTGTGATACACTTTATTTCGGCATTTATACTGTGACACTTCAGGACAGAGTTTATACCAAGAGGGGGTGTATGTAACATTCCTTTCTTGCACACTGAGCGAACTTATCCTTTGAGGACACTTACTCCCAAGTGATCCAGATTTTATGTTATTAAAACATTGATATTGATTATGAGGCGTTATGGGTTGATGACATGTTTTTTTACTGCATTGACATAGATAGGTGTTATTGACTCGGTTTTACTGAGTGTCTAGGATCTTGGACCTCGAGGATGCAAAGACATCGATGGAAACCCTTGGACTCCGGATCGATTTAGGGAGTGTACCATTGGGGTTTGATTGTTTTATATGTGATATTAGTGCATATGATCAGATGATATGATATGGATATATTCTGACATGATTCATTGATGATGCAGGCTAACGATAGTTTTCTGACCAGACTCACATGTGGAGTAAAGGGGTCACACATGACTACCAAAGAGGTTGACAGAGAGGTGTGGACAACAGTCCTGCCATAGCCTACTAGAACTCCCATCATGGCTCGAACTGTAGGTTAATGGTTGCCTAGTTCGAGAGGACCCACGATTCCATGAGGGCAGACTGCGATAGTTGCTCACACTGATTCTAAGGGGTGCGCAATAAGGTGAGGACCTTATTCCTTAGAGGCCTTTAGTCTCCCACAAGTTCACCTCACGGAGTATTGACTCGAAGGGTTTTTGATGTCTACCAATTCAGTCAAGAGGTGGTGGCACCCTTGAAGCATGTGGTGCATCCTGAAGGGCATGTCGCGCAAGGGAAATAGATGAGGTGAGTGGCACCCTTGGATCTTGTGGTGCATCGTAAAGGGCACGTCGCGCAAGGGAAACAAATGAGGCGAGTGGCACCCTTGGAGCACCTAGTGCATCCTGAAGGGCACGTCACATTATTAATGATAAATAAATGAACCCAGATGACCTTAGGACTAATAACGAGATAATAATTTTTAAAACAAGCACCCTAATAAAATGTCACCCACGAAATTTAAAATAATAAAAAGGGAACGAAAAAAGGTAACTTCCACACCTACCATTTTGAGTTCTAAATGAAAAGGGGAAAGAGGAAATCTAAAATAATTAGGAAACTAGGAAAAAGAGGGAAACATAAAAGAAAAGGGAAAGAAAAGGGAAAAAGAAGAAAGACAAACTTAGTAAGGTATCCACTGTTTAAGAACTTTCTAATTTTAAACTAAACTAGAAAATTAATAGTGGGGAAAGTCATTAGAAATTTTAAAAGAATTTGGGGACACCTAGGAGCGAATGTAGGAGTGACTCTAGGTGGGTGAGGGAAATAAGGGTAATTAATTAATTAAAGAAATTAATTTATGGAGGAATGAAGGGGGTGGGTGACACTTGTACGGGGAGGAATTTTTAGGAATTAATTTTTAAGCATCAATTTAAATGGGATTTTGGGAAGGTAAAGGGGTTCAAAACTCTATATAATGGAGGGAGGAGAAGGATGGAGGGGTTCTTTTGTTTTGTGGAATGTTATGATGTAGAAATATCTACTTGACTGAATTAGCTTGTGGGAGTTGGGATACCCAGTTCGGTGAGGAGTGGTAGCTCGGCCTTGCGAGGCGAGCTGGGAGCTAGTTGATTCTCTGGTTAGTGTGTGTGGCCCCTTTGTGTCTTGGGGGGGGCTAAGGGGGAAGAAGAGTACCCCTAGCATTGGCTAGGAGGTACCAGGGAGGTCTCTTGGAGCTTGCGAGACTTCAACTCAGAGCGGGTGATCAAAAAACGGTACGTTTTATTCATTTTGTATGGTAGAATGTTGTAGGATTTATGTTTATGATCTGCTTGTTTAATTGGTTAAGTATACTGATTGTCTAGATTGTTGACTGAAATTTTTATAGCTTAGCTTGATGATTGATTGACTCCCATAGCCTTCGTTTCCCTGCATGTCATGAATTTCCTATGGTATATTTATTGTGACCATTGTGGTTGTTTTCCTTTCATCCCTAGCTCATCAGTCCTGGCTTGAGCAGTCGGCCAGGATCCTGATCAATGGTCGTCGCTTCGTCGTTAATAGACCTATGGATCTCAACACCCTTCTTTTTTGTGCGAGGATGATGAGCGAAGGACAAACCTATCAGCCATATACCTCTGTTGTTTTCCTTGGTTGATTCGATCCTTTGGGTTCTTTTACTATTGTTTGCATTTTGTATTGGTATTCTGGCAATGGAAAAATGAATTGATTCTTGTTTGCATTTTGTATTGGTATTCTAGCAATGGAAAAATGAATTGATTATTGTCTGCATTTTTGTATTGGTATTCTGGAAATGGAAGAACGAATTGATTCATGTCTGCATTTTGTATTCGTATTCTCGCAATGAAAAGATGGATTGATTCATCTTTGCATTTTGTATTGGTATTCTGGCAATGGAAAAATGAATTGATTCATATCTACATTTTGTATTGGTGTTTTCGCAATGGAAAAATGAATTGATTCATGTCTTCATTTTGTATTGGTATGCAGGAAATGGAAAAACAAATTGATTTATGTCTTCATTTTGTATTGGTATCCTCGAAATGGAAAAATGTTTTTTCTTTTAAAAGTTGCGAGAGATTTCCATTTAAAATGCCCACGTTTTTTCTTTCAAATGAGACATAGATTGCCATTTAAAATTTCCCACGTTTTTGCTTTCAAATGAGACTGAGTTTGTTGTTTTAAATGCCCACGTTTTTTCCTTCAAATGAGACTGAGATTGTTGTTTTAATTGCCCATATTTTTTCTTTCAGATGAGACTGAGATTGTTGTTTTAAATGCCCACGTTTTTGCTTTCAAATGAGACTGAGTTTGTTGTTTTAAATGTCCACATTTTTTCTTTCAAACGATGAACTGATTTGCTCTTAAATGCTCACGAATTTCTATTAAATGGTTGCATGTTCTTGCTGAGGTATGGTACAACAATTCGCCATTAACTATGACTGTGTTTTGCTGCTGGTGTGACCACGTTTTATCCCCTTTAAATGGTTGACTGTGATTGCTAGATTGGACACCATTTTTCCTTAAATGTTGCATGTGTTTTACTATTAATTTCCATGTTAATTGCAATAGTAAATGCTATATTAATGCCATATTAATTGCCAGGATAATTTCCTACAGTGAGTTAATGGGAAGCAGATTTCTTCTTAATGATATATTAATTGTGTTGTTACGGTTATATTAATTGCCTTGTTACTGTTATATTGATTGTTACTATTACATTAATTTCCTTGTTATTGCTTTATTAATGGTTATGTTAATTAAAATGTTAATCGCATTGTCATTTCTATATTACTCATTATGATAACAGTTATGTAAATCACCTTGTTATTGTTGAATTAACTATCATGTTAATTGTTAAGTCAACTACCTTGCTTTTCTATAATAATTATCATGTAACGTTAGTTTTCTTCTCAATATTAATGATAACTAGTATTGTTAGTTTGGTCGATATAGTAGTCTACACGCTGAGATTAATTGCTCATAAGTGTTTTAATGGAATCAATCTACTTTAAGATTGTAAATATTGTTATTTAAGTTAATGTCTAGTTGGATGGATAATTTGGATTAACATAGACTTGACCGATTAGGTTGTGTTAAATATTAAAATTTGATTGGTAAGTAAGGAATGGATTGCAAATTTTAGACTCGCTAGATTGAATTTTAATTAAGGATAGAGGGCATTTATAATTATGGTTTTAGAATTGACCACTTAGATTTGCAAAATTAATTGTATTAACATTTATTTAGCGAACACATTATTCTCTAATTGTAACTTGACGTGCCCGGTTAGAATGAAACGATTGTTAAAATTGAATGTAATCATAGATCGGTTAGACTAGGTGATTGGTGGGGGCGGGGGGACGATGTCATGTGGGGTGTCAGATTTTTCTTAAGTCTTGGTAGCTTTTATTTTGCGCCAGGGTTATTGACGCGCCTCTCATCTAGGGATAGCATAGTCCCTAATGAGGGGATCCTGGCACACCCTATGGTTTAGGGCAAATGATATATTGGTTAGAGTAAGTGCCTACCATGTGAGTGTGGTTGAGCGTCGTATGTTTACTTGGGCGCATGCGTTGGTTTGTGCGCCTTGAGGTTCTAGTCTTGTTTGTCAACGTTGTTATGTCGGGAAGGGGAAGTGGTCCCTTAGCTTGTAGGTGTGTCTTGTTTCTTCGGGTGGTTAGTCGTTACCTCTAGTTATTCTGTGCTTGTTTTACCCAGTTGCCCTTGTCCCTGTGCATGGCGTCATAGTTGCATGTTGCCTAGGTTGCGTGCATTTGTTCGTCGTCTGTGGTGTAGTCAAACTTTTGTCATTGTTTCCTTCTTTCCCCTTAATTCTTTAAAACAAAAAAACAAAAAAATTCTCTTCGGTCGTGGCCGTAATAGTGGGGTTGTTACACTATACGTAATTTTTATAAAAGTTATCCTAAGTATTATTCCACTAAGACTAGGTACTTGATAATGTATATATGTTTGTTATTACTAAATTTTATAATCTGTATGTTCGTTTCTATTGAGTTCATGATCAACACCATGTACAATGGTTGTACACGAGTTTGAGTGTTTGTTATAGCCGCCCCTATGGCTTTATGTTCACTAATCGACACTATAAATTATTATTATGCCCCTTAAATCGTTTCATACCATATAGCATACAAGGTTTTGTATTGTGTTAAAGTAGATCATTTATAAAACAGGTTTCATATATTACATGGGTTTCACTGTATACCAATAAATGTATTTAAAATGAGTTCCAATGCATAGCATTGAAACGTATAAAACTTGTCATACGAAAAGATGATTCATACTTAAGGACTTGATTAGAGGGTTTAATTCGTGTTATATTATCGATCCTTAATTAAAATCCTTCCAAACTTTTCCTCGTTAAACACTTATTCCTATGGAGAATTTACCATGCAGCGATCCTGCATGATCCACCTGTGCTATTACCATTTCAAGGAGGTTTAATCAACAACTGTCCTAACAATTGTATATGTGTAGTGTTATTATTTCTACATTAGGTTTTTATTGTCATATCCTTTAGATGTCCCGACCTCTCCTGAACTTGGCTCATTTCAAACTTTTCACTGTCATTTCCTCAACTCTATGTTCTTCCTAAGAGGTTTTCACGAGGTTTGACTTTTTACCAAACCCTCTTTAGTTATAGTGTTGAAGGTCTAAATTCCCTAATCTTATTTATGTTCACTCTGGAATTATTATCAAGAGCCCGGGGCATTCGTAGATTCCCTGGATTGCAGTTGGTCTTTCAATCAACTTCGAGATTGACACCTTTAACTCATAATATTTTATAGAACTTCCTTTACCCTTTTTGGCTTCCTTTAAACTAGTGCTTCTAGCTTATTAACATGGTAATGATTCTTGATCAATTTTAGGAGGCTATTTTATAGTCATATTCAAACATTATTCCACCGACTAGGCTTAATATAATTTTTTATCATTTACCTTATCAAACTTAATATATCATTTCTATATATATCTTCTATATAATTTTGTGACTCTAAAATCATATTTTTGGTTGCAGTGGGTCTCGTTTCTGGTTATTCCTTGGACCTCGGGGAATTATCGTCTAAACCCAATAATTTTATGAAATCGATGGTCCAAGTTTAGCATAACACGATTTTATGTCTGGTTTTTAATTCCTTTGTTTTATTTATCTCGTCTCTGGTTTATGATTAAAACATTTCACATCACTTTACTCGTCCTGAAGTTAGTTAGGAGTCCTGTTAAAATATTTTCACAAGTGTGGTGTTCACACATAGCACAGTGATGTTCATTTGTTTATATTATATACATATGTCATGATTTACATAATTTTTGAACTGATTCTTGGGTATTTAACTAATGAATGTCTTGATTATTGTTGCGAGGGGTACCCATAAGCTATCCGACAACCCTGAACACTTGGATGCAGTTCAAAGGTGACAGAAGGAGATACAAAGGTTCTTTGTACTTCCATGGTCTGTTCGTCTCTCTTTTCATATCTAACTTTTGTTTGACTAAGTAAACTCTTACAACAATATAACTTGTTTGCTACTATTATGTGGGTTCCAAGGAGGTGTGTACCATGGAAACTCAGAAATACCCTTTCTTGGAAAGGTATTCGGGTTCCAATATTTAATCAGATTTCAAGTATGGTATCACAACATGTGATTTCTTTGTTAATACATTTTGTTGAGGTATTTGACCAAATAATTTTGTATATAATTGGCCTGAAAGTCCTTTGTCTTAGGACTCTTGTCTATGCATTTTACAATTATGTAATTTTATGTTCTTTGTTTACTTAGTATTGGCTCATTTTTTGGAAATACAGAGTCATTACTTTGTCTCTTGTTAAAATCAGTAATGATTCACTTTTGAATATACATAGTAATTACTCGTTAAACGTTTTTTAATATGTAACGATTCTCCTTTGAATATACATAGTAAATGCTTGTTAAATTTTGTTTAATCTGTAACAATTATCTTTCGAAATATACACAGTGTATGATCTGACTGTATGTGGGCACCTTGCACAATGGAGGCATGTTTTCTCTAAATTGCACTCTCTGAACGGTCTGAATAAAAGGAGGCGCTTAGTAGACTGAGAGAATTGGGAGATTCGCGTAATAGGAAGAAGGAAAATGCTCTTGCTGTAGATAGACGCCTTTCCTATTCTCTATGATGTCCACCAATTAAATGAAGACTCAAGTTTCTAAAAGGACGCATTGCTAGATCTAAGTGAGAGATGCGCTCAGGTCTTAGTAAGGGACTCGGACATACTAGCGCAATACAAACGAGACAAATGTTGCAACGTGGAGGTAGACGCTTTGGCTATGTTTTACGCCATCCACTCAAGGATTGATGTATCCGGATTTCTCATATGCTTAGTAGAACAACAAGATATGCACACCAGTTCCTTTGGTGCACATTCTATCTCTCTAAACTTGCGTAAAGTAAAACAAAAAAAACCACATGGCTTGTCTCTCACTCATCTCATCAAAAAAAAAATCAATGATACACAAGAAGAATAACTAACACAAGATTCCCAAAAACTTCATCAAATGTCTTAGAGGGTTGTATCCCTTCTTAAACAATCAAGGTGATCTTCTACAAACGATAGATATCACTTTATTATTTTTCATTTCTGTGAGGAATCATATTGGTAAGATAAATTTCCCACGATGTTTTGATACAACTAACTATTCACTAAAATAGACATCACCATTATTTACTTAGAATGAAGAATTATTTATTACAATAAAATACTCACTGATGCTAACAACGATCATAAAACTATTATAGAATTACTTTTCTTTATCACCTTGCTTGTTGCAGATGACTTGTACTTTGTTGTGTGCTTCCCAAGGAAGGTTGATGTCCTTCCTTATTGCTCTAATTCTTCCTTGTTTAGATCCAAAAACATCCCTACTTTCGCCACAAATAGAGGGAACTTTCGTTGTGACTATCGTCTAGTTGTCCTGTCTCTAGAGTTTTGCATTGTTGACCGACCAGGTATGAAACATGATGTTGCTTGGCATGATCTCATGTTACCTGTAAGGAAGTTGATACTATAGTGTGTTTTTGTGATAAATTATGAACGTCAATATGGTCAGCCTATTGTTATTGATGTTGATGTGCTTATCATGAAGTAGTCAAAATGAGAGGCATCTTTGTGGTCGCACGATACCGAAATTCAAGACAGACCTCAAAAAGTAAGAATTGTGTGGAAGAGTGAGTGGCCCTATTGTAAGGGTGTCACTTCTACAAATCCGACATTAGGATGTGGAATTCTTTGGTGTAGTGGAGGTAATTAAATTTGGTTGTGGACAGAGTATGAGAGTGGTAAGTCACCGAGTTACCTCTCTATTTATGCATCGCTCCAAGAGAAAACCGAGAGGAAATCCATGGTAAGGGATAGTGATATTTAATTATTTCTTAGGTGAGCGAATGGTAAGTGGTAACTAGAGGATGTTCGATAGTGTCTTGGGTAACCAAGTGAGAGGACGGAGCATTGGGTAATGATGCATCAGGAGTGAGATCGATGGATGGAGCAATGGATCGAGAGTGTGGGAGCCTTGAGGGAGACTACGAGACATTGGAAAATTTTGGATGTAGAGGGAGTATTGTGGGATGTGACAAATTAGTGAGTTTCTCGGGTTGAACATGGTGGGTCAAACATAAAGAGACATTGTTGGTATTGATAACATGGTGAGTTGATATGGCATCGGTCCGCAGTGGTGTTCAACTGAGAGATGATGAAGTAAGTACATAGGTGAGCCCAACTTGTTTAAAGTGGTACTCATGAGTCTTGGCATGATACACCGCTTGTGGGTCTTGTTGTTAAGGAAGAAAGAGAAGGAGATCGACACAATCTAACAGTGACAAGTTGCAGATCACAGTGTCACTAAAAAGACCAATGGTGAAAGTGAAGGAGAAACACCAAGCAATAGTAACACGAGGACCACCCTTCTAAACCCAACCAAGATGATATGGATCGGGGTGTGGAGTGGTGGGGAGTTGTAGATGATGGAGTAATTATTCTGATATCATATTATTTTGATTGTCATTATCCAGAATGAGAGTGGCAAGTTCACTTTTAATTTGGTAGTAGTGAGTGAATAGTGGAACATTATGGTGACCTCATTCTGGTGTAGTCATCAAAATGAGGGATGGGTCAACTTCGTTGGGGTTGGTGAGAGAGATGACTTCTCGTTACTTTGGAAACTCAATGGGTATGGCTTCTGCAAGCAAGGTTTGATGGGGGTGGCTATTTTTAATGGATCGACAATCGACATAGTTATGTGAGTTGGTCATGTGAAAATTACACTAAACTACATTTTTGGTCACCTACGAACAAGAAGGAGAAGGTTGAAAATGAGAAGGAGGTGGGTTATCATCTTGGGTTTGATTTGGCGGATATCAAATGTCAACATCCACCTTTATATCTATTGCCAACGACCGTAAGAAAGATTTGTTTAGAGAAGAACTATCAAAAATATCTATCTCCCATCAGAAAGGTAATAATAAACCAAAATTGAACTTAATTATTAATACCTCATTTGGTTCATTGACATGTCGCTATATATTCATCTTGCAAAAGACATCTATGTATCCTTGAACTAATTGATTGGAAATTTAGTGGAGTTGTAACCACTTGGCAAGCAAATTTTGAAGATATCCTCGAGGGTAGAAGCATTCCCTCCATTCCTAACATAATGTATCCCACAATGCAATGCGGTCATTTGTCGGGGAAGAGGGTGTAGAAGGATAGAGGATCAATTCTGAGATTTCCACTTGTGTTTCCCACCATGTTTGTGTGATTCCTTCTAGTTGAAGGCTGGCTATTTGTAGTTTGGCGGCTTCTTCCATCTCAGTCAATGTCTTGAAGTAAGTTGATAGGCTATGGATCTAGGAATCGACCATCTCTCCATTAATTTGGCCAACAAACTTGGGTAACTAAAAACAGGTGTCCAGTTGCATGGTCACAAGAGGTCATTGTTGTTGGAGTCGAATAAGTTCTTAGAGAACTAGAACCAAGTCTGCAACTGGAGTTGATGTGGTTGCATTGGATTCCTCACTACATGCCTATATTCGATGTGTCATGGTGGGAAGGCACTGAATAGAACCTAAGGAGGGTTTGAGGGTAACCCTCAAAAAGATGAAATGAACGCTCTAAGAAAAAGCGTGAGAATAAGTATGAAGACCCAAAAAAAAAAAATGAATTTGGTGGATGAAGTTCTTCGTCCCAAGGAAAAAACCTCCTCTGATACCAATTGATCTGACTGTATGTGCGTGTCTTGCACAATGGAGGTACATTTTCTCTAAACTACACACTTTGATCAATCTGAATAAAAGGAAGCGCTTATTAGACTAAGAGAATTGGGAGATTAGTGCAATAGGAAGAAGGAAAATTATCTTGTTGGATATAGATGCCTTTCTTATTCTCTGCGTTGTCCACCAACAAAATCAAGACTCAAGTTTATGAAAGGACACATTGCTAGATGTGAGTGAGAGATGCACTCAGGTCTTATCAAGAGACTTGGAGAGACTAGTGCAATAAAAATGAGAGAAACGTTGCAACATGGAGGTAGATGCCTTGGATAAGTTTTAAGTTGTCCACGCAAGGATTGAGGTATACAACTTGCTCATATGCTTAGCAGAAAAACCAGATATGCGCAATAGTTCCTTTGGTGCACATTCTCTCTCTCTACACTGGCTTATAGTAAAATGAAAATAAACATTTCGCTATCTCTCTCACTCGTCTCAAAAAAAATGAAATCAATGATACACAAGAAGAATAACTAACACAAGTTTCCGACAAACTTCATCAACTGTATTAGAGGATTGTATCCCTTCTTAAACAATCAAGGTGATCTTCTACAAATGGTAAATGGTGCTTCATTCTTATGTATTTCTCTATGCAATCAAATCAAAAAGATAAATTTCCCATAGTGTTTATTGACACAACTAACTATTCATTAAAATAGACATCGCCATTATTTACTTAGACTAGCGAATGGTTTTTGAAAATAAAAGACCGACTGATGCTGACAATGACCAGAAAACTATCATATCATTACTTCTCTTTCTCGCCTTTCTTGTTGCAGATGACTTGTACTCTATTGTGGGCTTCCTAAGGAAGGGTCACGTCTTTCCTTATTGGTCCAGTGTATCTCGTTAAAATTTGTCTCTTCAATATACGTTTGTTATCCAAATACAATTTATGTTTTAGTAACTAGGGTTTACCTATGAGCTTTATTGATTTGTTACTGGTAATACGATTATGTTTGTAGATTTAGGATAAAAATAACTATTATTTTTCTTTCCACATTGTTTCTGCATGAAACTACGATATGCATCTATTTTCTCATAGAAATCACTTAAATATAATATTGTTACGATATATTTTTGATTTAAAAATACTTCATAACCACTAATTTTGGTTACAGTAACGCACAATAATACATGGAAACATTCAGATCGTATGTAATGTACCCCAAATTTTACAAAAATAAAAACAAATTTTATAGGGGAAAATTGAAGTCGATTATGTACAACTATTGTTCGTAACAAAAGAAAGTAATTTGTTTATATATGTAATATCCCAAAATTATTATAATATTAAATTCTAAGTGTACATGGGAATAAATTTCCATCTTTAGAAAATTCAGATTCAAAAATTATTTGCCATTCATGGAAAATCAGAATTTGGAATTTTATTATTGTAATTAATTATTTGATGAGTGTTGAGAAACGATTTGACCTACCCAACTAACCTCTTTTATTTTGACACATGTGAAAGAAAAACTTTTTATGAATTAAATGTTGGAAGACAAATGGAACAACCAGGTTAAAAATAGATGATCGTGACTCCATGAGTGGGGAGCAGGTTTGAGTTACCTCAAGGATGATTTTTATAAGTGAAAATGTGGGATTTGAACACTAGCAGCCCCTAAAAATAATGGATTTGTAAAGCTGTGAATTTCCCAATGAGGGAGGAAATTCCTAGGCACAAGATGCATATAAAAACAACATATGGACGAGGTGAGACGCTACTTAGTATGTTGGAGAAAGGTAACTATTTTTTATTATGACCACTATTAGTGTGAGGCAAAGGAATATACGATATGTGGATGGTGACTATAGCTAAGGAGGATCATTCAGTTTTCCCTTATGGACTAATGGTCAGGATAGGGGGTGAACAGGGCAAGTGAACTTGGTTGTTCTGTTCTATGGTTGGGTGGAACATGGTTGTCCCATTTGTATTCCAGCATCAGGTTTCAAAAATGTATCTTGACTTGTATTTTTTGTCAATATTATTTTTTATTATTATTGGTTAGGAATGTTATGGTTTATTATAGTTCAACGATGTTATATGGTTTTTAATTGAAATTTGATGATGATATTTATATATATGCATGTGCTCATCCATACAGAAATAACATGACTACTATATGTTCCTATTAATCATTAACTGTGATTATATAT